>CAEGAF010105695.1:0-30966 GCA_903067075.1 Micropoecilia bifurca
CACAATAGGGGAAAACAAAATGGCTGCCACCCAACAACTAAGACAAACAATGAAATAGACCCACAAAACACCCCCCCCAGCATGACGCAGGTGGTTCCGTCCAATAAGGCCATGAGATGTTTATCAGGAACCTCAGCCCTTTGCCACGCCTTCGGTCCAGAGAGGGGAGCCCAAACACCCAGGTAACTCAAACAAAGAAAACAATATTAATGCAACATAATTAAATTTCAACCCTGCATTGTTAATATGTGTGCACTCCATATAAACATTGTAAGGTGGAAGACAGAAAATAAAGGATAATTAAACTACAAAACAAACTAAAGTGAAAGCCAACTTATGATAAGGCGTGGACCTTACCCTGTGTGGCTGGCCGTCACAACAAGGAAGGTTGTTTACTTCCTATTTTGAGGAGGTAAACAACCTTCCTCAAAATAATTTGGAATGGCCTTCCGGTCTTTTCCAGATTGAGAGAATTTATTTATTTATTTTTTTTTTTTACTTGGATCAGGTAATTTACTCTCAATTGCAGAACAAATTTCGGTGTATAAAAATGGGTTGACATTAAATCATAAAACAGATAATGGATGAAGATAGGAGGCTGAGCCCATGAAAGCCTGAGAATTTAATGACGAAGAAAAAAAGAGCCGTTTAGGTACAGTCGTTCTCCTGTCTATCAGCGTGCAGCGCAGGGATTTACTTAGTCATGGTGGCTAACAGTGCCCAGATGGCCTGATGATGCACTATCTTATTACTTGTCCTACGAAGCATAAGTGCTCTCTGAGCCACAGCCTTCTCAGTTCCTACACTGCCACCACGTGGACACTCCACAGATTGCAGCTACAGATCAGTCTGAAAAACAGACGTTTTTACAGGCTTCCTTCGCAAGCTGGAAACTACAGAAGGTGAATTCAAGTGTGAACGAGAACAGACCTACATCTCCATCTGAAAGTCTAATTTATCCATCTGCCCGTTTCAGTAAATTACCTTAGTTTGTGGCTCGCAAGTCCAAACTGTATAAATACGAGTCCCTGCAAGTTGTAGCCAATAAAAGAAGACAACAAAACTGTAAAATGCAGGTCTTTGTGGGGTTTTCCCAAAAGGAAAAAGTTTCAATACCGGTGTGTTCACAAGGGTCAAAGATTTCACTGTTTGTGTGGGGAAAAAGCTTTAAAAAGATGCACAGACAGAGTTGCATCTTAGCACTCAGAGTGTACCTGAAATCCCCTCAGAAGATTCATCCTCTTGAACTGTCAAATGATTCAGCTCAGCTACAACTGAACGCTCCTGAGCTGCATCACAGGCAACAGAAAACACAGGTTGGTGCGTATTGCGGGAAAACCTTCAAGATCAAATGCAACAAACCTCCGCAAGTGTAGTCACAAAGGCGAGAGAACGGTTTCACTGTACCATGGAAATGTTTCTCTGTTTCAGCCAATTTGAACATATACATAAGGACTAAAGGTCGTAGTTCTGGCATTAATTTTTGCCAGCTTTTATGGATTTCTCAGGCCCAAGAAAGGCCGGGCAAGCTGTTCACATTTTACAGCAGCACATTTTAAAGTATAATGCCAGTTAACATCCTTTGAAGAAGGAACAAGAATGAAAACAAGGAGAAAAAAAGCAACAAAACCCTTATGAATCAAGTCCTCAAGTGAACTCGGATGTCACCAGGTTCATGTGCATGTACAGCTTGTTTTCTGCAGTGTACATTTTAGCTTGATTCAATAACATTTCAAGCAACTATACATAAACTATACATAATGTGTATTTTAAAATATCTGTTTGTTACAAATTGCTTCCTCACGCTACGGAAATTTGTGTTTAAAATTGAATTTTAAGCACTTAACAAGTTAAAGAAAAACCCTTGGCATATATTGCAGATTCATTAACATGTAAATCCAACATAACAAAATGTACCTTGAAATTATTAACATTTTATCTAGAAGATTGTACTCTGCTCATATTTTCTAAAATGCATATACAATACTATTGAAATAATGACAATTTTCATTTTTTATCAATTCCAAACATTTAGCATATATGAATAAAACATTTCATCCTATGTCGCTCGGTGTTCTCTTTCGGTTGTCCCGGAGAGCTGGGTCTATCATTTTGTCCGTAAAGTGTTCTCAGCCGGACTGCCCTATAAAGCAAAACAAGCGCCACTCCGCCAGCCAATGCTCTCTTTGATGAACAGCGTGTTTCAGGAAGAAGTTGGCGCCTGACGCTGCGTAATCGGGTAGCTAGCACGCTAACCACAACTATGATGGATACTCTCTTGTGTTGACTATTCTATTTGGTGTAACGAAATAAATACAAAATGAATAATATGGGTATGTATAACCTTTTGCAATTTAGCAATATTAGCTGCTTTTGTCTCCGTTGCGTATAGCTGAGTTAGCTAAATCGCAGGATGAGGCGAGGTTTAGCAGGCCTCGACTAATCTCTGGAACAAAAATTGTTTTGCTCTTCAATGATCATGTTTGGCTAGAGCGCTCGCGGCCTTCAAGCTAGCATGTTAGCATTAGCTAATGCGTCATTCTGGGCACAAACCACCACACTGCTTAACAGACTTAAATGTGTTTTTCTCGCTTATGAAACTCTGCACAACTTTAGTACTTCAGCGACCCTTTGAAACCATTTGTTTCAAAGGTCAGTGGCATTTTTTTTGGTAACGTTTTCTGAACCAGTTAGCGGTGTGCAAATCGCACTTGAAACAGCTGAGAAACAGATTATAGAACCTACAAAGCCTGAGTTAGAACTGTGCAATGTTGTCGATGCAAAATCGGAATGTTTATTGCCTTTGAAAGTTTGCATCAAATTAGATGGGAGGCTGGAAAACCTGTACGGAAACCGCAGAATAAAGTCACTATTCTAGAAAAGCTTAAATTTTTGTTAAGCGATAAGAAAAAACCCCAGTGTTGATTCACACTTTAACCTTTAGTCAGCACATGTGACCATCTGACCTCCAAACACCCATCTTTCAAAAAAAAAGAAAAAGCTGTAGCATATGCTGCTATCTGTGTTGACTTAGGTGATAGTTTCCAAGCAGACACCCAGACCCATTTCAAGATTAAAAGATGCAACTTGGTGAACTTTAAAGTTTGTTCATATGAATCTATTTTCTCCTTGAAGAATTTAGTGTCCCCCTGTCCTCGCTGGCGCTCCTGGTCCCACCGCTCCGTCTGATGTCAGCAGTGATGTGGGAAGTTGTCCGGCAGCGAAACATAAAACACTATGGCAAACTGGAGGAATTTGTTTCCATGGTTACGGGTGCGGTCCCTGAACTCATGAGCAAACGAGAGGGGAGACTGTTGTCCTTGGGCCTCAGAGCAAGGGTAGGTGAAATGTTTGACGGCACCTTGCAATGTCTATCGAAGAATAACTCAAACAGGCTTCTGACAAGCTGCATTTACTTTAGACGACTCTGGAGCTGCTGCGTTCTGAACATCCTGAAGATCTCAAGGCGGTGGAGACTCATCTTAACCGAATCCGATCCTCTTGCTTGGAAGAGGTAAGGAGTGCACATACATTTCTTCTTATTAGTTGACTTGTCTATTGGTTTTGCACAAATGGTAAGTTACATTTAGCTTTAAGGTATAAGGCTTTCCTCTTAGTATTTCAGTCATGCAGATGTTTTCTTGATATACGTTTTATTATTATAATGAAGATTGTTGAGAATTTTCTTACAAAACAACCGTAGAATAATTTGGCAAGATGGAAAAAGTTTATTTTAGTCGAAACACTTGTGACAACAGATATCAGATGTTAAGTTTATGTATCGGACCAACACATATATGTTAAACATTACTAGCTTTTATAGCTGATCCATGATCTGTTTTGTCCTGCAGACAAATGATCCTGTAATTGAAGCACCAGAAGCCAACTTCATGAAGCTTGTCCAAGGCCTTATTGAAGACACTGATGGCAGGGAACATTTCCTCAAGGTAAAAGTACAGTGAATAAAATTGTTACAAGATTTAAAACATTAGACATGAGCAAAAAACACTTTCAGGCCATTTCTTTCCCCTTTTTGTCATATTACAACCAATATATTAGACCAACATTCTTTGCACCCCAGGAAAATTTTGATTTAAATTTATTTTCATTCAGGGTGACGGCAAGACCTCTGCAAAGCATTGAATTATAGGGATTTAATCCAGATGCCTGACTTGCTTTTCAGATTTATACTTTTTTTTTGCCTTAGGCTGTACAGTGATGAGCTACTTTGTGTTAGTCCATCACCTTATGTCCCTATGGCACTTGTTAAAGTTTGTGGCCATGTAACAAATGTTTAAAAGTTAAAGCAGTATTAGCGCTGTCAGTATTGTCAGTACATTAATATGGGAATGTCCTTTATCTTCTTTGGAACAGAATGTGTTTCCTGTGGAATATGGCCCAGACTTTGACACAGCACTAGAGACTCTTGTTTGCGAGTTCTTCACAAGACTAGAGGAGCTTCTGCCAATACCAGATTTTAAACAGGTAAAAGATTCTTTAGAAGTTGACAGAGCAAATGAATAAATGCACCATAAACTCATGATTTCTATTTCCAGACTGCAACTTGGATCAGTGCCGCCCCTGCTGTCATAGAAGAATACATGCAGTGTGTTTCAAACGGAGATGATCTTAAATTTCTACTCCAGAGCAAACAATGCCATGGAAAGTTGGCAAAGACCACTGTTGGTGAGACTTCATGTTTTCTACATATTAGGTGTTACAAATGTCGTCAGTACATAGTAAATTAAGTTTTTATTCATTTTTCAGCTCCTTTTCAGTCAGAAGATCTCCTGATTCCGTCACTGTCTCTGCCTCCATCTCTGGAGGTGGCCATCGCGTCCCACCCAAGTGCTTGTGATGACGAAAACGCAGACGTCCAACAGATTGTCATGTTCGACGAAGAACTTTCCACGAACCCTTCCACTTCCGCAGACTTTTCTGAATCGCCTAAAAGGGCCGACGGCGCTTCATCTCCTCGCCAGAGGCATCAGACAGGAGTCCACAAATGTCCCGAGTGTGACAAATGCTTCAAGCATCACTCTGTCCTCATCGAGCACCAGAGGCTCCACAGCGGCCTGCAGCCGTACAACTGCTCCGAGTGCGGCAGGGCGTTCCGAACAGCCACGCTGCTGGCTGGCCACCGGCTGCGGAAGTGCAAAAACGCGGCGTACCTTTGCATTAAGTGCGGCAACAGCTTTCCCACTTCCCTGGAAAAGTTCCGACACCACTGCCCGAAGCGAAGGCGCAGCCACGACTGCGTGCAATGCGGAAAGAGCTTTCCGAAGTCTAGCGGCCTGAAAGAACACCTTCTGACTCACGTGCAAAACCGACTTTTCAAGTGCAGCCACTGCGGCGCCGGCTTCTCGGGAATCGGCGACCTGAAATATCACCAGCAGGTGGATCACGATAAACCTTATCACTGCAAACAGTGTGGAAAGAGCTTTATCTCGTCAAAGTCTTTAACCAAGCACCAGCAGCGGCATGAAGAAGGCGGTGACATGGAAACGGTGAAATTAATGGGCGGAGGTAAACAAAACAAAATAGTCCCTGGTCACCGGACTTCGTCGGTGTCTCTTTCCTACAGGAAGCTGTCTGTTAAAGCCATCTACGGCGGGGGAAGGGTCACTCATAATTGCCCGCTGTGTGGGCGGAGCTTTAAGTACCGCTTCGAGTTTCTGGAACACCAGCGGTTTCACACGGCGGTGAAGCCCTACAAGTGCTCCCAGTGCGCGAAAGCCTTCCGGACTGAAGCGCATCTGTCTGGCCACCGGAAGAGGAAGTGTAAAAACGCTGCCCACATCTGCACCAAATGCGGCTGCCAGTTCAGGTCCCTGCACGAACGCGTCCGACACCAGTGCGTGCAGCTGCTGACCAAATACGAGTGCTCCCACTGCGGCAAGACCTTCAAGATGGCCCACCTCCTCAGGAACCATCAGATGAGCGAGCACCAGCTGCCCTACAGCCCCAACCACCGCTTCAGGTGCCGGTACTGCGACGAAACCTTTCCCGGCATCAGCGAGCTCAAGTACCACCAGAGGGTGGACCACGAGAAACCCTACCAGTGCCAGGAATGCGGCAAGTGCTTCCTGTCCGAGAAGTGCCTGGCCAATCACGAGCTGCGGCACAACGACGACAGGCCCGAGAGCTGCCCGGTGTGCGGCCGCGGCTTCCGGAAGCGCTACGACCTGAAGCAGCACATGCGCACGCACACGGGCGAGCGGCCCTACCAGTGCACCCACTGCTCCCAGTGCTTCTCCACGGCGGGGGGTCTGCGCAGTCACACCCGGGTCCACACGGGAGAGAAGCCACACGTGTGTCCCGACTGCGGGAAGGCCTTCTCCCAGATGGGGGCGATGCGCACGCACAGGCTCACTCATACCGGGGAGAGGCCCTTCAAGTGCGGCATTTGCGGCAAGGGCTTCACGATGGCTCACAAGGTGACGGTCCACATGCGGGTGCACACGGGGGAGCGGCCGTACGTGTGCTCGCAGTGCGGCAAGGCGTTTTCGGACGGCAGCGTGTTGAAGCAGCACATGCTGAACCACTCGGGAGTCAGACCGTACCACTGCCAGATCTGCCCCAAGACCTACACGTGTCTGAACCACCTGAGGAGGCACCTGAAGAGTCACTCAGGCATGAACTGAGGCCGGTGTGAAGGCCAACTATGCTGAACTTGACATTGCATTTCTGCACTTGTTGGGGGGGGGGAAACGGTACGCAAGTTTGTGACTAACTGAGCCAGCAATACAAATGAAAGATTGAGACTTTGTGGTTTCTGAGATGGAAGTGAAAATGTCAATTTTTGTCTTTGTTGCCATGGAAATGTAAGCACAGACTATTACAACCAGCACAAACAAAATGTCTTCACACCTTATAAGCTTTGTTTTCTTTCCCTGAATTTCCCTGAGCTCTGACAGAACTAAGGAGGGGAGAGATACTTTTCTAAACTATTTCAGTGTGATTTGTAAAGAGAAACCTAATCTGTATTATCACAATTCTTATTTGTAACTATAGGAGTCCCAGTAACTCCAAATGTAGGTTTTCAGACCAGCATGAGGCTGTACGATAACCCGTGTAGCTAGGTAACCAGCCAGCAGAGTGATAGTTTTGCATGCATCCAATGAGTCGTCATCTGTTGTAAAAACTGCCTGATTATTTCATAGACATTGCAGTGTGTGGACCATCCAGCCACCCTACTTTGGCTGATGTATATATGCCGAAGTTGTAGTGTTTTTTTTGTTTATTGTTATTTTTCCTTTTGAGGGGAAAGGGCTTGTGAGATAGATGAAAGTTGTCCATTTGTAGTTATGTTGGATCATTAGTTCTGAGGGTATAAGGTAAAAATGCTACCTTTCTTTTGACAACTATGCTTTATCTGTTTCCTGTGGAGCTTTTTGTATTTTTTGGTTGTTTTTGACTTCCATATTAAATTAGTTTAATAGCTTTATGCTTGTTTTTTTCTTTTCTTTTCTGCTCTACTTTCAAGAAAAGATAAAAGCTTGAGAATCACTGTATCCTGCTTGACACAGCTCCTTCCAGAGGTATTCCTCCCCCCAAGTGTTTACAACTTTAAAACTGAATGTGTTTTATTAGTAGACCAACATATAATAATGGATTCTTTTATTTTTTAGAGTTTTACAATCATGATGCTGCCACCACCAGATGTCTTTTTTTTCAGTGACTTTCGTCACTTTATGTATTGTGCTTTTTATCCTGCAACTTTTTAAATCCAAACAATTTTTTTTTTCTTTTTTTACTTTCAGATGAGCTAAATAAAACTTGTTTGGAGCCATTAATGTTCTGATTTTTTGAAAAAGGAAAACAAATTTTTGGATATCTTCTGACAAACGAGACAAGAGTTCAGGGGTGTAAATACTTTTGCAAGGCACTGTATGAGTGATACTTACTGAATGCCATCAGTAGATGGCAGTGTGTTGCCAAAAAGGATTTGGTTGACCTATGTCCTCTACCTTTACTTTCCTGCACAATAAAATAACTAATGAGATTTCTTTTCTTTTGTCGAAATTATTCTGGCCAGTTTCCTGTGATTGTCTTTTTTTTTACCTGCAGTTCCCAACTCTGTGCTAGTAGGTGTTGATAACCTTTCATGTTTTGCAGTTTAGTCTCTGTTCAGGCTTGTGTTTGGTTTCCTCCTTGATCACTCCTGGAGGGCAACGTTTTGAGTCGCTTCCCTTTTGGCTGTACCGATCTCCACAGGATTCACAGGGAAGTGCATCTGCAGACGATGAATGTGGCGGCGTGCGCTAAGTACTGCAAGATGTTTATATGTGCAGACTGGAGACGCTGGCTGCCCCAAACTGCATGCCTTTTCCCTGACGTAGAAGCGTTGCAAATCTTGTCAGAAGATGAGGGTCCACCAAAAAAGGTTAGGAACACTTTTACAAGATCTTGGTTTCTTTTGCATTTGTGGTATATTTAAATTTAGAGATTCTTTTGTTGTGGATTAGTTTAAAGACAGGAAATGCAGAAATGGGAAGTATTCCTACAAGAAACTGCTGAAAACGGGGAAAAGGGAAAAAAACTGGCTCAGAGGCTTTTTGCATTCCTTTGGATTTTTATGGAATAACGGTCTCATGATGAAAGCCTTTATTGAGACATTTCATAATGCATGTGTTGCTGCATATAAAGAGCCCCACAGCTGCTAGAAATCCTGCAGATTTACTACGAGAGCCTGCAAAGAGGGATGGATCGTTACCAGATGTCCCCGTTTTCTCCCACCCCTCTTCCCTCTTTCCTTTCAGTGATCTCAGTGGAAAATCTGATTCTAAGCCAGACTTTTTCCTACAGTCCCACACTGAAGAGCACAAACATACGCACATATGGCAACAGCAATCATTCAGCATCCAAAGCCCTCCCCTCATCTTCAACCCTCCCCAAGTTAACACGCCCACGCCTTTTTCTTCCATCCCCCCTCCCCCCCCCACCCTCCGCACATATATCCCAATTACTTTTTTTTTTTCCTAACTAATTTCCAACATCAACACTTGGAGCTCTAGATGGCGCTGTGTCTCTTTCTGATCACTTGTTAAAGGTAGTAAGGATTCCACTCCACACCCCTGTTAAGCTTACTGTTATGTTCAGGTCAAGCCTGGACACCAAAGTGAAGGGGGGGGGGGGGGGGGTCTACACCCACTCCATCTTCCACAAGAAACCAGAGCGTTTCAGCAGAATGAGAAGACAAAATGACTCCTTGATGCTTTTCAGCTGCTTCTCATTAAGCCTGATAGATCCTGTTCCAGTGAGCATCTCTTTTTTTCCCAGCTTTGTAGTTGGTTTTCGGCATAAGCCGTCCAGGTAAAGACATACCTGTCATGTACAAGTGGAGTGAAACCCAAATTTCAGACGGGCGAATTACATTATCTAAGTACATTGGGGCTTTTAACTTTTTTAATGTATACTTAGCTTCTGTGTTGAAACGGCTCCCTGAAATCTTGCATCACTCTTTTGTTTATGGCCTGGCTACCAATCCCAGTTAACTCCCATGTACAGAAGCCATTCAGTGTCTTATTTTTTGTCCACTAACATTAAAAACTCTGCTGCAATACATTTAGTTTTCTCGCATATGTTATTTTTTGAGGAATCTGATCAAAAACCTGACTAAAACAATAAAAATAAAGAAAAAGAATAACTCTTAGTAATTACTTCATGTGAAAGGTCTTTGGAAATGTGCTTGTTGGAGGATTTATATTTGTAATTAGCAAAACTGGTTCTATAATATCAAATTGGATGATAAATTGTCCCACTAATTATTGCAATAAACGATATTTTTATTTTGAAACCATTTTCAAGAAATTCATAAAATATAAAGATGATAGCATAGTAATCCAAGTTATTCATAAAATATAAAGATGATAGCATAGTAATCCAAGTTCGCCCACTTTAATTGAAGAACAATAGACTTTAGTTGTGTAAAGGACACAAAACAATACATAAACACACACACAACCAAAACCATAAACAAAATGATTTGTGAAGTTTCTGTAAACAAAACTGCCCTTCAAAAATTAAAATTGTCCAGCTAATTTGAACTGATCGTGCGATTAATCGATTAATTGCTTAAAATCTCTGTTATGTGGCTCTACAAGTGACAAACTGTGTATAAAGGACGATTTTACCGAAAAATCTGCCTGGCAGCTTTTCCGTAGCTTTAAGGAAGTTTGCTCATTTCTGAGGAAAGCGCAAACCTTTTCTCCCCCTGCGCGCTCTGGCGCATCCACACCCAGCCATCTTTCTCATGGAAAGCCTGGGGACTCCTCCTCCTCCTCCTCCTCCTCCTCCTCCTCCTCCTCCTCCCTCAGCCACACCGTGCGCTCCTCTGGTCCTCCTCTGGTCCTCCTCTGCGCGCTCTGGCTCTTCGCCCCGGACAAACTGCGGCGGGGGGAGCGCTCGGTCTCCAAAAAAAACAAAAAGTCGGCCTAATTCTGCGCAAAACGAATCCGAATCCCTGGTCGGGAAGGTTCGGCGTTTGGTCGCTTTGCGGGGACTTACCGGAGAGTCGTATGATCGGGTTTTCGGGTTCATTTTGTTTTCAGCTTAATCATGGAGACGCTCAGATGTCTCCTCGCGCTGCTCTGCGCTCTCCTGGCTGGAGCGCAAATTCAGATCCAAAAGCCCACCTTTGCGGGTAAGTCTGCTTGAAATCTGTTACTCTGAACTCAAAATGTCCTACTTGGTGTTTTAGACTTTCTGCTGCATGTGAAGTTTGGCTCGCTGTTATCACGCTTGCTGCAAAGGTTAGATCTGCTAACGGCGTTTTAAGATGCAGCCTTTAAAATTATCAGCAGAGTAGCAAAAGCATCCGATTGATCTTTCTGAGCGGGTCCATAAGAGTTTAAATCACGTGTCAAACTGAAGGCCCGGGGGCCAAATCCAGCCCGTCATATGCTGTCAGTTGTGGGCTTATATATTATTTTACCAAATGTGAAAAGATGTTCAATATTACTTAATTTTCTGATTGATTTTAATAACATTTCAACAGGGGCAGTTTTATCAACATGTTTTGCCAAAAACCTTCCCTTTGAGGACATTTGTGGTCCTGATATGGCCAAAGTTGGAACTGCAGTTTTGCAACCCTGCTCTAGATGTTTGATACCAGTGGCACCTGCAAAGAAAAACAATGCTGAAAAATCTGCTTCAGTTTTTAAAGTGTGATGAAACATTTCTAAAATAGACAAAAATAGCTCAATGAAACCCAAAGGGATGCTAAGCTACAGGCTGTTGGCCTGCAGTTTTTCCGTGCTTCAGGTCATGTCTGGCCTCAACAAACAGCACAGGGAGAATGAATTACTGTTTTATTCCATCTTCTTGTTGCTGGGGAGCTAAACGTTAACATTTTTTTTCCTCGTTTCATTGGGTTATATTTGTTTTGCCCTGTGAAACAGATTGTCCCGTTGACCTTTTCTTCGTGCTGGACACATCTGAGAGCGTCGCCCTCAGACAGAAGCCTCCCAACTTTTATATCGACCAGATCAAAGAATTCACCAAACGCTTCGTAGATGAACTCAAGGAAATGTAAGACAAGCACACACACACATGCACACACACACAATGGGAAATGAGCAATACAGAAAACCAAAACGTCACCATGGAAACAAAGTGAAAATATGGCGAATTCCTTTGATCTTTGTATTGGGCCTGATTAAAGGCCAATTTTTTGGCCACACCCACCACTGATGAGAGGAACTCTGGGCTCTATATGGTTGCAGTGTTCCTGCCCCTAAACTAGTAATCTAGTTTAATCTAATCTAAGCTTTATTCTAATTTATTTGGTTGTTTTAAGGCATCACATTATTTGTTACATGTTACATAAAGGTTAAATAAATTGTAAGCATCATGAAAGATGGATGGGGCAGCGGCTACCTCTGGCCACCAGTAGTCTGACACTCAAATGTTATAAATCTTGGTTTATTTATCGCTCTTATAGTGCACTCTTTACTGTTTTTAAAGCCCTGCACACCATATCCCCCTTCGTATATGATGACAGCATCTGTATCACGCTTTTAGATTTCTTTCTACATTAACAGCATGTGTTATCTGTAAATAGTTTATATTTAGTCCAACAGTCGACATAATCTCATCTGAGGTTTGTACTTCTTTGTTCTTTGGGCTATTGTATGTAGATTTCCCATTTAATTATTTAAACTCATGTTTATTGTTATATCTCATTTTTTTAACACATTTTCTCTTTGTTCCAATGTAAATACAGTTTCAAATTGGGCAAATTATGTTGTTTGCTCTGCTTGCATTCATTTCTGTTATGCCCAGCTATAACAAAAAGCATTTTTCTTCTTATACAAATACCCAATCTAATCTAATCAAATCTACAGTGATATTCAATGTTTTAAAACGTCATTCAGAAGTTTGCTTTTTACAGTAACTTAAAAGATTATTTTAGTCTGACAAAAAGGCCTCATTGGAACAAATTCTAATTTATAGAAGGTCACTGTGATCCAATCTAATCTACAATCATATTCAATAAATTACAACTTCATGGAATAAATAATTTATTTCAGTAATTTTTAAAATGCATTTAATCTAAAAAATCAAGCCTCATTGGAACACGTTATAATTTGCAGAATTGCACTCTAATCTAACCCAAAGTAATCTAGTTTAATCTAATCTAATGTGATCTGATCTAATCTAATCTCATATTCAAGAAATTACAACAACAAATTGATCGTTTACTTCAGTGACTTAAAAGATATACTTAACCTGAAAAACAAGCCTCATTGGAACACAAATTCTAATTTGCAGAATAGGACTCTAATCTAATCCAATCTAATCTAACACATGTATATCCCCCCTCTGCACCCAGTCTCACCTCAGTCTCCCCCTCTGTCCCCCAGGCGCCACCGATGTGACCGCGTCCTGATGTGGAACTCAGGAGCTCTGCACTACAGCGACGAAATCGAAATCGTGCGAGAGCTGAGCGACATGCGCACCGATCGCCAGGCCCTGAAGAACAACATCGACGGCATCACCTACATCGGCAAGGGGACCCACACCGACTGCGCCATCAAGAGGGGCCTGGCGGAGCTGCTCGTCGGGTAGCGGAGACACGACACGCACGCCTGCGCTGGAGAAGATGACGCCTCTGGTCGTATCTGAGCGTGTGCTTGCACTGTTGCAGGGGCTCCCATTACCATGAGAACAAGTACATCGTGGTCGTGACGGACGGCCATCCCATCACCGGCTACAAAGAGCCATGCGGAGGCGTGCAGGAGGCCGCAAATGAAGCCCGGCAGCATGGAGTCAAAGTGTTCGCCGTGGCCATCTCACCTGACCAGGAGGTACGAAACACTCAGACGCAGCCAGAGTCAGTTCTACATGAAACGGTTCTTAAACCACCATACTTTATCTCAACAGCTAATTGAAATACGCAGCTGAACACAGCTGAATACTGTTTTAAGGTAGTTAGAATACTCAAAATGTTATGGATTTCTGCTTCTGTCTTCAGACGTTCAAATACATCAAGTTTCAGTTTCAGTTTTATTCATATACCAGCGGGGAATTAGTTTGCAACAAAATACAAAAAGCATAAAACATCCACCAAAGACATTGCGTTTGTTCTGTTAAAACGCTTCATAGAAGAAATAAATCACGCCGTAGTGCATTAAATGTGTGTCGCTCTCCAGATTCAGCCCAGCCTCGGCTCTCACACCCTCGGCGTATATTTGTTGGAGCTGGACTCGCTTCACTCCAAGGATCTTTCTTGCCACATTAGTGAGCCTCATCAACCTGTTTTTACTGGACAAGGTAGCCAAACCAAGCCACACAGAAATAACAGAGAACAGATTCAATAAAATACAGTTAATAATAAGTTTAAAAGAGTTCAGTTTCCTTAAAAAGAAAAGGCGCTGCTGAACCTTTTCACACGCTGCATCCATGTTCGATTCAAAGTTCATCTTATTATTAATGACGGTCCCCAAGTATTTGTACTCTGTTACATTTTCGACTTCCAAGTCGTGAATGACAGACAGTTCAGTTGGGATTTCCAAATGTCGATGGACATATCTTTGGTTTTAGATGCATTAATTGACAAGAACAAGTCCTGACACTAAGTTGTGAAGTCCTACAGCGCCGTGCTCAGTTTAAGAGAATCATTGTGACAGATTATTACGCCTTAAGTAGGTTAGGAAAGACCGGAGGATGATGTGTAAGCCTCTGATAGGTTAATTCACAACATTTGAGATAAATGAAGGAACTTCTTGGCAGGTATTTTAAGGCATGTGTGACATCATAGGGTAAAACAAATAGCCAAGAAATCAGAAAGTGTGTCTCCTCAGATCAGGTCTAATAACATAATCCACCAGAAAGGAGGCAGATTTTGGATCCCAATGGTGTAAATGTGTTTTTGTGTTCAATGTGTGTATCAGCGCCAGAAAAAAAAGTGTATCACATAAATGCATCTGATTTATTTTACCATTAGAGGGAATTTTTTGAAGCTTGTGTTAACATTTAAAACTATGCTTTGTGGACTTTCAGATAGTTTCATTTTATATTTATTAAGTTTATAATTAAAACCAGATACAATTATGACTTATTTAGTTCATGTTTATACATGGTATGGCTGTTTTAAAGCAGTTTTTCTCACAACATTGAGGTTGATTTAGTATTTTTCTGTTTCATGCATCCTGGATCAACATGGTGGAACCTTCTTGATATCAGTATAGATAAATTAATAATTTTTTTCTAATTTGTTTTTGTTTGTTTATAGAATGAGTACAAAGGAAATTAAAAAGTACTTTTGCCAGTTAGCAATTTGCAAAGCATATTTAATTCAAATAATTACAGAGATGAATAAAGACTTCACTCTTGATTATTTTTCTACAGATAGGATTTACATGTTTCTGGTACATTAAAGAAATAAAATGTCGACCCAATATGGGAAACCTCTGCTTTTTGAGGCCATGTGAACTATGTGAGCCCAGTATGCACATTAATGATGGGACCGTTTCCCGACTCATAAACATTTCCTCAACGAGGAGAACGTGTTTTGTTTATCAGTCTGCAGCTCTACTTAGATTGTGAACTGGGCTATGTGGTGAACCAAAAACATCTTCCTCTAAATCTTATTTGTCCATTACAAAGACAAAATGAAGATAAGAGTGAAGTAAATATTTGAGGGGTCTTTACTTCACAGGTTGATAATACAGCAGATCTTTAATGTGTTGTAATGCTGAGCTACTCAGTTATTTATAAAGTAAGAAGTTTATTCTCTGAGCTACTGGGAGCCAGTTTAAGACCTTTACAACTGGAGTAATGTGCTCTGTCTTCCTGGTTTTAGTCAGAACGCTTTCTGGATCAATTACAGCCGTCTGCTTGTTGTCTTAGGCAGACCTGTGAGGACATTGTTCCAGTAATGAATGTGGCTAAATGTAAACGCACCAATTAGTTTCTCTAGATCTCGATGAGACATTAGTCCTTTAACCCTAGAGATGTTCTTCAGGTGACAGAAGGCCGACTTTGTAAGTGTCTTTATGTGGCTCTGAAGGCTCAGGTCTGAGTCTGTCACCACACACAGATTTCGAGCTGATGGTCCAAAAGAATAACTTCAGTTCTGTTTCTGTTCAGCTGGAGAAAATCATTTCACATCCATACATAAAACTCAGTGATTGTAATGTAGCTTTGCATCATCTGCATAACTATGTTAACTAATCTTATAATTTGAGCTAGTGGGAGCCTGTAGATAGTAAATAAGAGGAGCCCCAGTGTTGAACCTTGGGATATGTGAGTTCTGCCAGCTCTGATAAAAAGTTACATATTGACATGAAAAAAATCTTGTAAGATTCAAACTAATTAAGTATTGGACCAGAGAGTCCTCTCCAACTCGCCATTCGTTTCAGTAGCATCTCGTGGTCAACAGTGTCAAATGCTGCACTGAGGTCCAGCAGAACCAACACTGTGGTTCTTCCACAGTCTGCATTTATGTTGCTGTCACTGAACACTTTAATGAGGCCAGTCTCAGTACCGCGGTGAGCCCGGAAACCAGACTGAAAGACGTCAGAGCGGTTGGTCTTTGTTAGAAAGTTGTTTATTTATTGAATGGAAGACTGAAGATCGGCCTGTAATTCTGCAGTAGTGATCAGTCCAGATATTTCTTTTGTTTTTTTTATCAGTGGTTTGATAACTGCTGTTTTTTAAAACCTGGGGAGAAACACCTCATAAGATGGAAGAGTTTTCTGTCCAAAACAAATCTGACGCAACGACGGGCAGAACTTTCTTAAGGAAAGCCGTAGGAATTATAGCAAGGCAACAGGAGGAGCTGAAATGATTTATAATTTCTTTTAGTTGTTCCTTTGTTTGCTTTAGTTGGTAGAATTGCATCATTTTCTCCAGATTGATCTTGATGGGGCATGACATTGGTAATGGGGCTTGATATTGATGTAATGATGTAATGGAATTCATTCCAGATTCTGGTAGAGTGGCGTTAAAGAGATGTTGTTAAGTGGACAATTAACACACATTTTTCTAACCATTTATTTATTTTTTTCATCACAATGGTCCAAAAGAATAACTTCAGTTCCCTTGTTTTCTTGTGAGCTTTAGAAACTAACCCGCTAAAAATATTCATCCATTGTGGACCTTGTACAGTTTTAGCAGCTCGTTTAGATGTAAAGGTAAATAAATGTCTGTCCTTTTGGTCTCACCAGGACACCAGACTGTCCCTCATTGCCACAGACCAGAACTACAGGCAGAACTTCACTGCTGCGGATGAAACCAGATCAACGAAGATGAAAACTATCCGAACCATCATCAACATGATTGTATGCTTTCTTTTTCATTACTTCCTACCTTAATAAGTTGAATTTGCATCCAAGTAATCAATTTCTATTTCTTTTTCTTTACAGACAAACGAGACAAAGGATGTGGTATGTTTTTCTGATGACATCTTGGTGGTAGAAATTTACTTAATATTTAGTATTGCTAAACATTGGTGTCTATAGTCTTGGATTGTAGTAGTCTAAAACCAGGCAGCCACTTAACACGACTACCTCTTGAGGTTCATCCTTTAGCTTAAATCTGCCTGATACATTCTGCTGCCAGCGAAGTAAAGTAGTACATTTAAGGATTGCGGTGATTCTTGTCAGTGCCTGGACCCAGTTGGACCTGGCAGGAAGCAGGGAATGGTTGCTAAGGAAGTGTGTATAAAGCCGAAATGACTTAGAAAGGCTAATTAAGATGGCTGCGATAACGACTGTTTTGGCTTCTTTTCTCCTTCCCTTAAAGTGACGGTTACATTGTAGACGTTCAATGTTGTTTACCAGCCTCTTCCTGTTTTCACATTTCTCTTCTCTTTCTGCAGTGCTGCTCCTTTGACTGCAATGTAAGTATCCATGCTTTAGTCTCCCCCCAATGTGAACTCTTATCTTTGTCCTGTGTTGTATTCAGCGAGTATCTTTGTTGATAATTGCAGGCTGAAGGAGGGCCAAAAGGACCAGATGGGGATACTGGCGCCAAGGTGGGTCGTCTATCATTAGAACGGAAACCTGTGGAAGGCATAAAACGTGAAAACTCACAATTGCTTTTTCTCCTTATTCAGGGAGAGATGGGGCGACCGGGAATGCCAGGAGAGAAAGGAGATATCGGCGCTGTGGTAAGTCGCCAACATGCCTCCCAGATGAGGGAGATGTCAACACATTTTCCTGAATCTGTTTGGCCCCATCAGATGAGGTAATTTGTGTATATCTTTGTCACAGGGAAACATTGGTGATCCTGGTCCAGTTGGTTACAGTGGGATGAAGGTAAAGTTCATGAAGGAGCTCTAAGCCCGACATAAACACTTTTAACCTTGTAATATCAGCCTAAGAAACTCTTATTTTAACGCCATTTCTTCCTTTTTTTAACATAGTTTCTGAATCTATATGAATGATTTGTTGGTAAATTTGGCTAATTCTGTTGTCTGAAACTAGATGAAAGTAAGAAGTCAATGTTTACCTTCAGACACTTGTAAACAGCTAAAGATTGATGTGTTTTCATGGAATTGTGCAAACAAGGACCATCTATCAACACAAGCCATGAAAACGCCATTAAAACAATTGCAGACAGCATCAGACAGGCAAGCTAGGCTAACAGCTAGCATTAGCACTGAGTCAAGTTACAGCTAAAAGCCTACAGTTTGCATTAAAAGATTTGTTTGTTGACAGTTACTGTAATGATATTTGGTTTTAACTTCCTGTGACATCAGAATGTCAACAGTGATTGTTTTATTTGGCTATTTATTTAGTGTATGTATGAAGGTAACGTCAGCTTGCTACATGGAAATTTAAGCTGCTAAACTTCATTTCAGTTCAATAACGTCCCAGTATAAATCGGCTCACAATAGTCAGATTCACTGTAATTACAAACATTTTACATTAGGGGCGTAAAAGTGCATCCAGCTCTTTATACCCCATGACACTGGGTCCAAAAGACAGAGACGAGACAAGATTTTGGTAATATATGTGGAAAAAATAATTATCCACTTATTGGTTTTTAAAAACGGACTCAAGGTTTTCCAAATGAAACTTTTGAGTTAAGCAATATGTAGAGTATTGCAGTCCAGGTTTGATACATCGCAGTTTTTATGGTTAATTCAAAGGTGGCCGTGCTCCCAAAAAGAATTGAAAATGCTCCCGTCTGAGTTCGCCAGTATTGGAAAGAAGAGTATGGAGTCTTTGTCTTGACTACAATTATCCACTTTAAGTTTGATCAGTGTGTTCCAAGTGTTTTATATTTTAAACCAGATATGATCCAACGCAGCCCAGACTCATTAAAAAACAGTAGAATTTAACTTAACCACTAGAAAGCCTTGGGACCAACTCTTAATATTGTTGAGCTAAAAGCAGAAGTTCTGGGATAATTTATGTCCCAGCATGCAACCCAAAAATCACACAGCAGTTTTTGTGATCGTTTAACCTAAAGGTGGCCGCGCTTCCAAAAAGAATTGAAAATGCTCCCTTCTGTACTATAAAAGAAAATGTTTTGTTGTGGCTAAAGTAAAAGTCAGATAAATCCAGCCAAACAATAATAATCCTCTAGAATATGACCATTTCTAAGCTTGGGAACTATTCTGCCTTGAAACAAAATGACATCTGACCTTCGTTCTTTCTTACAGAAAACTTTGTATTTAAATTCTGAACTTAATCTAAGACGGTTAAAAAGTTGGCTGGTGAAAAAAGAAGTTTACTCGAACAAAAAAGCTGCAGCTAATGGGAAAATTGAGTTTATGACATTGGCCATAGAAGTCTTTGAGTCTGTCTCATAATATTTTTGCAGGAAAGCTGCAGTTTGTATTGCAGCCCCTGCTCAGCAGGAGCCACATCCTTTCAAACTTCGATAAACTGTAGAACTTAAAGCACCATGCAACCATACTCATATCTGTAGCCCATAATAACAGATGCTAACAGTAACTGGACAGCACTTCATAGGAAAAGATTTGCTTTGATGATGTGGTGTTTTATTATGTTTCACCATAAACTCTCCAAATCAAGCACTTCATTTCTAGTGCAGGACAATAACATCTGAATCCGGTTTCATTACGAAGAAATATGGTCTGGATCTGTTTTATTTGATGACTACATATTTAATTACTACATTTTGAAAAAAAGCTAATGGCTCCGGCTCTAATTTAATTAGTTACAGGATGTTTACGCCAACACTTGGAGAAGATGTTATGGTGGCAACACTGATGTGTGTTTTTGTGCTTATAGGGAGACCGCGGTTCAAGAGGAGAGAAGGTACTGTCACATATGACGAGTCTCATCGTTTTACGACATCCTGAGCATGCTCAGTTCTGATTCATGGTGTTTTTTTCTGCAGGGTGAAAGGGGCCACAAAGGCTTCAAGGTAAGCTCATCTTGATGGTCTTACCTTTGACCTGACGATCTTTCCTAGCTGTAAACCTCCTTCTGATTTCCATTTCTTCCTTCTGTTCTTCCTTTTCAGGGCGACAAAGGCCAAAGAGGCCTGGATGGAACCGATGGGCGTAAGGTAAGAAGCGAGCACAAGACGCCGCCGCTCGTCCTTTTCCTGTTTCTTTGATGATTGCCTTCCAAGCACGTGTTTCTGTTTTCATTCTCATCAGGGTGAAGCTGGTTTCCCCGGCCTCCCCGGCTGTAAAGGCGCTCCCGGATCAGATGTGAGTTTAACGACTTGACCCCAGAGTAATCCTGTTGCCATGGTTTTAACTTGTTCTCTCATCGGATTCGAGTGGCATGTACCAGATGGTTTGGATTGTAGCCAATAGGGAAGAAGCAGGAATTTCCCTATATGGTGGGCAGCCCTTGGGTGTTGTTGGCCATCGAAGGTTTTGAAATCTGTGAAATCAAGATAAGCTCAAAATAGTTGTGATTGTGGTTAATAATTAGGAATTGGAGGATAAATGAGATATGAAAAGTATGGTGTGCATTTGTATTCGAGTTATATTACTCTAGAAGCCCAAAATATAATTCAGTGGAACGAAATACCTCCAGAAATGACCTAATTATTAAGTACAGTCCACCAAAAGTGTAATATGATCTCAGTATAAATCCAGCTGTTCCCCCAAAGGACTCGGGTGTTTTTTTAGGTGCAAAGCAGATAAACAGGACTGAAGTTTAACCTTTAACCTTACATGGCAAGGTTTTTGGAGTGACAATAAAGGTAACCCCTTATTGTTATAAGCAGGTCTAGGTCATAAAACAGCAACTAAACTTTGAGTCTCTTTTTGAGCTCTGTTTAATTTTTCATCTGAACATTGAGAAAATATAACATTGGCTTTTACACTCCTAATTTCACCGACTGAACAAATTATTGGGTTTTTGTTAGACCAAGCTTGTGAAATTTAAGTTTGCTGCACTGGTGCAAAGTTATAAAATTATTTTGTAATTCAACACATTCAAGTTTGTTGTTTAAAGAAAAAGAAAGAAAATAAAGGTTTTAAGTCAATTCGACTCTGTTTTTCTGTGTTAGATCTGTATCGGTCGATACTACGCCTCCGATATCTCCATCGGTAGTGGATCGGTGGGTCCCTGATATCAGTATTAAATTAAGCTGGAAACCTTCAGATCAGACCTCGTTCTAGGAGATTTGAAGGACTGCAAGTGCACAAATACATAAACACACCCAGACAAACCGCTTCCGGATTCACCCGAATCCCCTGCTGCTCCTTTGTCTACCGATTAGCTACTAGCCACAGTTTCATGTTCAGGAATGTCCCTTGCGTCTGTCTCCCATACGGCCGACACGCGCGGAGACCCACGCCCCTTTGATCACGGCTCTGTTTACATTTTCTGCTGTCAGACTGAGTAAATGAAGCCATACGGTCTGGCTGTAAACAAACTCGCACATGAGCTTATATGATCATCCAAGTGGACCCGACCTCGTTTTGGCTCTGTTTGCTGCTCGCTGTAACCGTCTCTGCGCTGTTGCATCTCCAGGGTCAGCAGGGAGAGCCTGGACCGAAGGGGGACCCTGGCTCTTACGGAAGAAAGGGGGGGAAAGTAAGATCTGGTTATTTCTCAATGATAAATGTCCCAGATTACTTTTAGGTTGTCACTTTTAAGACTCTCGGGTTCCTCTTTTAGGGAGATCCAGGAAGAAACGGCGAACCGGGACGACCTGGAAACTACGGATCTCAGGGACGTCCGGTGAGTTCAGAGAAACGCTGGAACGTGGCTAAACACCGAGCTGCGGCTGTCACGTTTATTCAAACGTATTCTCTGACAGGGCGAGCCGGGCGGCGCCGGACCTCCTGGAGACAAAGGAGAGCGCGGTGACGACGTAGGTGACGTCACTTCCTGCTAGGGCTACAATAGCTTTGGGTTTTTCCATTATAGTTTAGCAAAACTAGCTAGTGTCGATGTGACTTTTCATTCAATTAGCTTTATTGAGTTTATATTTCTTCTAAGTTCAATTGTTTAGTTTTACTCTATTTTTTTCTAGTTACAGTAGTCATTTTAGTTCTTTTCATAATTGGTTAATTGTTATGTGGAGTATTGCATTCTCATCATTTATACGTCAATCAACAGAAAATACGATTTTCAAAAAATTTATTCATAATTTTGTGGGCTAGCGTAGCGTAGCACAGTCCACAAAATGCTGTGGCCTATGCTACTAGCGTAACATAGCACTTTGCTGTGCTATGCTAATGCCATAATTTGCTGACAGCTGACGTAAACTGCTTGTGTGAGAGGGCAAGGGGAAGAATAGTCATATCTATAATTTTAGTTTATTTTAGTTAGTTTTATAAACACAGTTTCAGTTAGTTATAGTTTTTCCACATTAACTGTTGTTTTTATTTATTTCAGTTAATGAAAAATGTTTTCTTAATTCCAGTTTTAGTTATTTCATTAGTTACCTACAACAGCCTTACTTCCTCCCACCCACTAACGCAGCCTTCAAGTCCTTTGAACTGAGTTAATTTCCTGTATTTCTGTGTTTTTTCAGGGACCACCCGGACCGGACGGCGCTGATGGAGAAGGCGTTAGTAGAATTAATATTGACGTGAAATGGTGAGTTTGCGTTCCAGAGGACTCTGAAGCTAACGTCTTTGAAATCCTCCACAGGGACAAATCGGAGAGAAGGGGGAGGATGGTTCTCGAGGAAATAGAGGCCCGAGAGGAGAACCCGTGAGTTACTGTGGCGGCTACAACAATCCAGATCAATTTTTGTCATTTATGAGCCTGTCAAACACTGAGCCGAATCAACAGCAAGAGCGGCTGACCTTTACCGAACCGGTGTTTGTAGAGTTCCCTGCTGATGCATCATGTGGAGATCAGATCTATGTGTTTCGTTTGCATTCAGGTCTTTTAAGGTTGTTCTCTTTTCTGCCAGGGGGAGCCTGGACCACGTGGAGAACAGGGGAGAGAGGGCTCAACCGGTGCCAACGGAGAGCCTGTAAGACACACAAAATTAAGCACAAACAGAAGTTACATGTATCCTAGATGGGCCACCCTCTATTTCTTTATTTTGTTAGATTTCCCCCCCCCCCCGCTTAATGGAGGTAGTTTCCTTTCTTACTCTGTAGAGCTGGAGCTCGCGGGTTTGATGCCCACTCTTCCCATTTCCCATCCACGGCCTTCATCTCCTCGCTCACTCTTTCCCCTCTGACTCAGTTCTCCACCTGCTCGAGCCAAACCCTCACTATGGTCTTCTTAACGAGGCACCAGGCAGAGCAATAATAATAAGACGTTACCAGCATTAGCCGTGGTAACTTCCGTGATGTCAGAAACTCTTCAATGGCTCTTTTCACTGGGCCTCCTTTCCTCATTGGAGCTCAGTAACTACTTGGCACCTGAATGGTCTTAAAACATGGAACATCTGAGTAGCAGGGGACGGCCTCCTCCTCCTCCGCTGTGAAAAAAAGAATAAGAATAAGAAAAACTGCAGCCGCATTTATGTTCACACCCAAATTGGCTTCTGCTCTGATTCAGGACATTCCTGGTGTCGAAGATACAACACAAGCGCTACTGAATGCTGACGCCTGTCGTAATAAATCAATGAATCACATGATCGCTTAAGATGAGCTCAATCATTTTCATTTGCGTGATTTAGTGTTTTTCTCTCTTTTCTCTCTTTCTACCAAAAACTGGATGACAGACATCAGTCTGTCATCCAGACTGATTTTTAATGAATATTAAAAATCATATCCATAGCCTTTTTTTTAATCGATATTTAAAATGTCTTCCAGTTCCAGTGTTAAGTCTTTTGAGAATGTCTTCTTGCATTGTTATATCATTTGCATTACATTACTTGATTAAGGTCTCAAAACAATGTTACTGTTTATCTCAATAACATCTGGGACAATTTGTCGTCCAGTAAAGTTTGTTACCGTGACAGCCAGATCACATATGGAGTGCATCCACATTAAACCACAAGTTGGAAGAAACAACATAAACAAAACAGTTTATTCCTTAAGTCACCTCCTCCTGGAGACTTTAGGAATCAAAAGAGGACAGGAATTGCTTGATTATTCCAACGTCTTGCTCCCTGGATTTCTAACCAAACGGCCAGACAGATATTTACAGAGGAATGGCAAAAGCGATTGATTTAAATGAAATTCAGTTGAATTCAGTTGAATTGAGTTGAATAAAGTGTATTAGCAGTGGTTGCCAACAACTGCAGTCCATAATACGGTGGAATATCAGCTCTGCTGCCAAGAGCTGTTAGCATGCTGTGAGTCATCATGGGCTTCTCATACAGCAAGCCAATGAGTCAGAGGCCTAAACAGATTTGTTACAAGATTGGCTGCTACTGGAGAGCCTCAGCATCACCATTCACAAGATACTTTGCATTATTTGAGTTTCGATGTTTAATTTCCCCTTTACGTCAAATAAAGTATTTTTTAAATTGAACTGAATTGAGTTGAATAAAGAGGAAAAAAAATTTACCAATGCTCCTAGTCATTACTGAGCACAGCAGGCCAACCACAACTATTGTCTTAATCCTGAATGTACTCTCACATTTTCAACAAAGATTCATTTTTTGTTGATGTCAAAGAGCTCAATCTTAGTCCTAACTAAGAAGCATATACTAGCAGGGCAGAAAATGCTTTATCCTGCCATCGCTACGCACGAGTTGGCATCAAATTGTTGCTATGGTGACCCCAAGACGCCACTCTCTGCTGCGGCTCTCTGGAGGTTTTTTGTTTTACCTTCAGTTGTAAACACAACTTGTGCTTAGTAGTTTTTCTATCTTGCGTATAGTACTAGATAAATATGGGTTAACTTCTCAGATCCTGTTGCTTTAAGACGTTTTCATTTCTCCTCCGTTTGCGCTGTAGTCGCGGGGAAGTTTAGATGAACAGCTAGTTTCTTGTAGCTATTTTTGGATTTACGAAAACCACACATCTGCTCAACATGAACAGGATGTTCTCCTAAGAAACGGGTCTGTGGGATCTTTATGTTAGCTCGGCTAGTTGTTGTACACAGTTAAGCTGTTTTTTTATGTTCTAAGTGTTTTCGCTGTGGTTTCCAGGGTGAACGAGGAAGAGGCGGCCCTCCTGGCTACAGGGGAGACGAAGGTCCACCAGGACCAGAGGTGAGTCTCGCTTACTGTCGACTTCTTGAAAACACAAAAGGCGCATTTTCTTCTTTCTCATGGCTGAGCCTGCTTTAACCTACATTATTTTGCATATTATTTATTGTGAGTATAGTTTTATAATCTACACATGTACATCAGTAATTTTACTTAAAGCATCTACTTTCTGAAGTATTTTTTACAATGCTGTCAGATTATTAAGAAGTATTGCTACACTTACTTGAATAAAATTTGTAGATACTCTGAGTAAATTCACTGAATGAGAATTTACCAGACACAGACACACACCTGCAGTTTTTGTTTTTGTTAAGGTGCCGTATTGAAAGAAATTGATTTGAATATTTTTTCTTTTGCCTAATTTTACTTTTAAATTATATCATTTATCTGAATTATTTTCAATTTGATCTTTTAAATTACCAAAATTTCTGTCGGTTTATGTAATCTTTAAATATTAAATGATTGATATCTTGGTTATTTACTCCATACTTCAGTAGCCTTTTTACTGTTTTGGCACTTTTTTTACTCCTACTTGAATAATTTCTTGTATATCTTCTTTTACTTAAGTAAAAATATGTTTAAGTGGTGCTACCCTTACTTGACTCACCTACCCACAATAACAAAATTAAATCTTGTTCTCCCAGATTTTTGTTCATTTACTTAAAAAGATTTTTAAAATTTCCAAATGATAGATGTATAGATATTCACACTTTGAGCTCAACTCCACTGATCAGCACTGAAATGCTTCTGCAGCTCATTCACTAGAGCAAATCCAGCCGCCTGAAGACGACTTAGAATTGAGCACTTTTGTCTATATAAGGTCTTGCAGCTGAAGGGGTACATGAGTGCAGAAATCAAGCAATGTAGTCAAGGGAATTGTGTGCAGAGCCCCCAGATTGTATCGAAGCACAAACCTGCGGAAAACCACATAGAAAAATTGGCAGCATTGATTATCCCACAAAGCCATTTATTCCCCATTAGCTGGAAATAAAAGTTTGGAACCACCAGAGACCTCCAAAGACCTGGCCACACAGACAAACTGAGTCGTCATGGAAGAAAGACCTTGATCAGAGAGATGACCAAGAATCCTCTGGAGACTTAGGAAGGACCACAGAGGAGATAGGAAACCAATTAGAAGATCGATCATTGCTAAAGTACTCCACCAGTCACGTCTTTATGGTAGCCAGCTCTGAAGTGTCTAAGGGTGCAGTCACACCAGCCCTGGTTAGTCCGCTTCAATAAAACTCTAGCTTTGTTAACATCACAGTTAACATTAGCGGGAAAAATGGCTTGTGGTCTTTTACGAAATCCTATAGCTGTTTAAATCTGACACCACTCCCTTTGTGTTTACATTTTGTGAAGAAGAACCTTGCGCTCAGTGTGTTCTGAGGTGTTTGTGTCATTTCCTTCAGTGGATCTTGGTGCAGCGCCCCCACAGGCGAGGACGTGAACATGTTTTTCAAAGGGTTTGGTTCGTTTCGGCTCAGTGCAGTGTGGAAGCGAACCGCCCCAGCTGAAAATGTAACAAATGTTGCAATTTTGGTCCCCAATCAAACCCAGTCTACTGGACTATCCGGTGAGAAAACGCCAAAAGGACAAGGAGAAACAAATTTCTCTACTCTTTGTTCTGAGGTCCATTTCTTTAGGAAAAGAGTTCTCTGATCCAAGAACATCTAAATTCTGTGCCTTTCCTACTGAGCTCCTCCAGACTAGTGGGAGCAGCAATTGGCAAACACCTGCGAGTCTGCTGAGCTCATTATACTAACTACATCACAGTAAAATACTCTTAAGAAAAATTTCAATAGCTTAATGGAGAAATGATGTTGTGATGACATTCTGAAGGCAGAGTGTCGGAAGGAACAGAAGCTTCTTAAAGAAACGGAGACCCAATTTCAAGGTTCAAATTAGAAAATGAAATTTCTTCATGTTTGCTATATAACAACTAAAGGTAACATAGTTACTTGCTTGTGCTAGAAAATGGCACCAAGTGCCTGGAAAATATATAATACCACCCCTTCAAATGGTATTAAAAGATGTTTTCTAAGTCAACACACATCTGAGAACAAGTGTTTACTTTCTCGTTTTGAACTAAGCTGACTCATTTGTAAACTAAACAGCTTACTCATCTGCAATCTGACTCACTTTGACTGTAATTTTTAAGAAAATTCCACTCGGACTGCTATGAGGATCGGTCTGTAACTTCACAAAACGTTGAAAAAGTGAAAGAGCATGAATACCTTCTGAAGTAAAGCTCGGTTGCTAAGGCTAACACATAAAAACTCCAATTAAGCTAAGTTTGTTGCTGCAAACTCTCAACACTCCTTATCCCACAGCCTTACATGCCAGGACGTTTATCAAATTGCAGTTTCTGAATTTTGTAAAACGTTTCTCCACTAGAAAAACAACAAGCTAAAGATTAAAACAAGAAGACTCCATCAGTGCTACAGAGTTTCCTTATGACACTCTGATGAGAAGACGTTTCAAGAAATACTCAAGATTTTTAACATCTAGATTTCACTCTACCTTTCCTTTTATCTCCCAGGGGCCCAAAGGACCGAGAGGAATCAAGGGTGCAGCAGGGGACAGAGGCCCAATAGGGGAGAGGGTGAGTCGGGGGAGACATTGAGATTAAACGTCTGCCGTCCGCCGTGGATCTTGAAAGTTTTCTGTTTGCTTTATTTCAGGGAGTCCCGGGTGAACGAGGAAATGGCACTAAAGGCTGTCATGGCTTCCAAGTAAAACTTTGCTCATTGACTTTGTGCAGCAATCATCTGGTATGCGAATGAGAACGTTATAAACATTTCTGATTCTCCGTATGTTCTATAGGGTTACCCAGGGCCCCGTGGAGACCCCGGCGAGCCGGTGGGTCGACATTTGAATTCATGTTTTAGCTGAATATTTCAACAGCACAATCCACACTGTGGTAGTTTGTGATTAAGGAAGGCATTTTAGCTGACCTCTGCAAAAATTTGCTTCAGGGTACCAAGGGAACTCCCGGACCCAAAGGAGACGATGGAGATCCTGGAGATTCTGGCCGAGATGTGAGTCAGCCTCATACTTTTTTTCCTTTGTGGACTTTTTTTTCTTCACTCTGGCTCTTGTTTTATCTCGTTGGCCGCCGTTGCTGACAGGATGAGAGTCGTGTTACTTGATTTATGAAAATAAATAATCCTCGTTAGCCTCCTTTATCACATGTAATGAAAATAAATAAATGCTGTTTTTCTTTGTATTTAACTTGCCATCTGGCCTTCAGCTTTTTACTCATGCTTTACATACTTTAGAGTTCTTGTTATTTTCGATGTCCATCCATCTTGTTTCCACTCAGCCCTTCTGTTCTGCAGCTGGGAATCCTTTTTTAGGAACAACTGGACACTTTTTGTGTGAATCTGTGCGCCAATAGGGCCGACGGCTGTGAGCTGATGCAGCTGTGTATACGCCGTTGTCAAGGACACCAGGAAATGAGCGGCGGCGATGGAGCGTCTGCATTTCTTTCCGAGTGTGTGTGTGGGTGTGTGTGGATAACGCAGCTTACATGTTCCAACGCTTTTCAACCCCTCGTTCAACTCGTGGGTTTGCAATGAAATTACTACATATCCCAGGTTTCAATGTTGCGACATGTAAACACTTCCACATGTTTGTGTTTTTCTTTCATCTGTACATCAGTGTAGCTCCGCCCTGTGATTTACAACAATCACACAAAGTCGGCTTTAGATTTACAGGACTTCATCGGTTTACATTGGTCCTGATTCGAGAGCTCTCCTTGCAAGTCACCTCTTCCTCCTTGTAAATACCAGTTCGCTGCTGACCTTTTTTTCTGTTTTTTGTTTGCGAGAAGGGAAGGCATCCTCAGAACTTATAAGGAAATCTGTAAAGCTGTGGTTATAATCGTTGGTCTTTTCACACAGTAGGAGAACGAACTTCGCTGATGTTTTAGGCTCTCTGCAGTCATTGCAGTTCACACTTCAAACAGTAGGAGTCACTGCAAAAAAAACTGACCTTTGTTACAACTGGCAGTAGAACAAGAATCCAGCAAAGCACTTCCCTCATAGCCTCAGTATTCTTACAAATACATGAAATTATGCATAAAATTAGATTTGCAAAGAAATCTAGATAAAAACTTCTCAATTTTCAAATGGGGTATAGTCGTCGTAGATGCTCTTTCATCTAAAATAAGGGCTTTATTTACAAATACAAATACTAACATATTTAAAGATTTTGTCAACTTTTTCTATGGATGGAGAAAAAGTTGACAATCTTAAAAGTTATGAGGCGTATCAGTTCTTCCGATTTAATCAACTATTCATGAGACCAGAAATTGCACATATCATAGGCATAACTAGCATAATGATTAGCATGATTAGGTTTGTGTTTTACAAATGAAAAAGACAAACAAATTATGCGGGGCTTGCAAAAATAGTTAACTTCTGAAATATATTTTTTTAAATGTTTTTTGGACGGATTTGTTTTTCTTTTTTGGTAGCCTGTAACAAATCTCACATTTATGCTGCACATTGTGTCCCTTTTTAAACTTCAGCACCAGCCTCTGAAATATCTGTGGACACCCCTGCTACTCATACTGAAACTCCCTAATGTGCAGAAGTATGTTTAATGCACTTTCAGTCTCTCCTAAATTGTTCATGTAATTTTCTTTGCAATCAAAAAAATCCCCCCAAAAAATGTTGTGGTGCTTCTTTACAAAGTATTGATTTATTCATATATGTTCTTCATTAAACCCCTTCCAAAATCTAAACATGGAATGAAAAACATGAAAATTAACATAACAAGCACACAAAGTGCACGTACAAATATTAAATACCTCGATTGTTCTTACTCGCCATATTGCTCACGATCTACAACTTAACATCAGGTAAGGCTGAGTCAGCAGTGTAGTAGAAGTAAGAAGTATTGCCACCTGCAGGTGGGAGTTAACAGTCACTTGAAGCCAATGTTTTTGACTATTTTTGCAGAAAATTTGAAATAAACTGACAATTATGCATTGCTGCAAAAGAAAAAATGAGCGAGGATCTGTTGATTTTTTCCATAAATTTCCGCTATTAAAGAATCACACAAAATGGGAAGGACTGTAAGTATTTTAAACAAGTAACGTGGGGAAAAAAATGGTCTAAAGTTTAACCAATCTGTAAAACATAACTTGTTAAATGATATAAAGTGCATCATCTTAACAGAGGTTTATCATTTATAACAGCTTAGTAGAGAAAGTCAGGTTTTTCTGAAGTTGAGGTTTAAGTTTAATGGAAACAAAATGACCCTTTCAGTTCCCCTCACTATCCTGAACATGACTCTCTATTTGGTTAAATACAACCAATATAAGGGAGGAGTCGATGTTTCCTGTCTTAACTCTTTGTCAGCTGTTTCATCTCTCTTGCCGGTTATCAACTTCTAAGCCTGTTCCTGACCGACAGTGACCCAGTTTGTTGCTCCGGGTCATCTGCCTGCTTTGTGACATCTTGTAACTTCTGTTTTGATTTTCCAACCACCACAAAATCACTTTCTGCTTTCGGCTCTCCAAACATCAAGATGCTGAGTCTGGATTGTTGGGAGCAGATTTATATTGAGGACATACTGATCTTTATTCATGGCAATGTTTACTTTGGGAATTCTAAGGAAACTCTTTGCTTTGCGTCGGGAGCAACCTAACACATGGATCATATCAGGATTCACATTTACCACAGCGCGCAGGATCTCTTCTTCTCTCAACAGATGGTTTCCCAGATGTCCCAAACAATCAGAAGATTTTCTCAGACAAGGAAAAGCTTTTTGTGGATTCTTTTCAAGGCTTCTGCTGAACGCCTCTCTTTGGAGTTAGCTACTGCTGAAACTAGAGGACAATGATTTCATCATATCTGTTCTTGTCGTATAGCAAACCGGTCTTCATCTGTTCTGATGATGTGCTGGAAGGAGGTTGTCTTATCTTGTGCCTTAATATAT
>CAEGAF010105696.1:0-14416 GCA_903067075.1 Micropoecilia bifurca
CTTTTTAACCTGAACATCTGAAGGAATCACTCTAAGCCTGATGACCTGGTGAAGCAAGCAGTGAGTGAACAAGGTGATAGTTGGATGTCATGATACTTGAAGATGAATATCGATTTTCTTCTAGGAAAGAAAATATCGATATATATTGTGATATCAATATTATTATACAGCCCTAATAGAGATGTTCACATCTTCATTCTGAGCAGAGATCTGATCTTGTTCTCAGAACTGAGCCTCTCCTGCAGTCATGCTGCATTTAGGGCCATCTGGAGAAACGAGCGGCCCAGTAAACGGAGGCCTCCCTCCGTTGTGCAGCTCAGTCATGGAAACAGTGACGCCGCATGGCTTCCCCAGCCGTCTGACCTCGCCGGTCATGATCCCTGCGTTTGGGAGAAGACGGACTGCCGCAGCTTCTGGAGTCAGCGTGAAAGCTGCTCATTTGCGAACCCCCCGCTGGGTTAAATCAACCCCTGCATGAGTGTGTATGTTTTCACGCTGGCCCACTGAACTCTTTCATTTCATGCCATCACAGAACCTCTTCTGTGGACCAGTGAACCCCTCACAGCTGATGAACAAGACCTGGTATTTCTGTGGAGAAGACGCAAAGAAATATTTCATATTTTGCTGCTCAAAACGTGTGACTTTTTGGGAATTATTAACTGAATTTACACCCAGGTTTGAGACGGAAAGTGAACATTTTCAGTGTGATGTGTCCTTGGAATTGTTTTCACAGCTGGTTTTGATAAAACTGGACCTGAAGGATCAGAAAACGGAGGGGAAGCCGGGATTTACAGCGCTAAGCACCATGACAGAAAATAAGGCATATATCACAGCCCCCCGTTGGTTCAGGCATGCAGGTATTTTCTCTCCATCTTGTGTGGCATCAGCTAGTAAAGAGAACAGAAGCAGTTCAGACTCCTAACAATGAGGAAAGTAGCAAACTAAATACATGTTACCATCTTTTTAATGCATATCAAGCTTTTGTGTGGTTTATTTTATAGGTTTTAAACAAGTTTTCTTGTTGACTTTTATGGGATTTTTGTTCAATTGGGTTTTATAACAGCTTTTCATTTTGTGGGTTTTAGTGTTAAATTTTATTCCTTCACTCTCAAGTTTGTTTACTTTTGACTCACCCTGCATGTGCCATGAAACTGTAATGTACTGAGATTTCTTAGAGGAATACCTTAAGTTAAATAATCTCATCATTATTAAGTAGTTATTGATTTAAAACAAGCTCCTGTATATTGCTGTAGTTACTTGTTAGCTTTTTATATAGCAGTCTGTATTACAGCGGTTCTGAAGAGGCCTCTGACTGAAGATGCTGTAGTTGTGTGAAAAGAATGATCAGAGTTGTCTCTGAAGTTATTTTATTAAAAGTCCTTCTCTGAAAAATAATTTCTAGAGGTTCTAGACCAGAGCAGGACCCGCCTTGTCTGCTATGTCTCTTCTAGACGGCTTCGCTGCTGCGTCTCCAGATCAGGTTAGCTTCCATCTCTGACCCACCCGACAACTGCAGAGTCATCTGAGTATTTCTGCAGATGACAGGAGTTTGTTTTGACTCTAAAGCTCTGAAGTGCACAGAGTGAAAAGAAGTGGTGTGAGCACAGTTCCCTGTGGTACTCCTGTGCTGCTAACCACCTGGTTGGACACACAAGTCCTTCAGTTTCACAAACTGTGGTCTGTATCAGGTAGCTGTCAGATAGGTGATTATTGAGGCCTCTACCTGTGTCTTCTGAGGTTTTTTGACAAAAGATCCGGTTGAATTTTGTTAAATTCACTGGAGAAATAAAATGTCAACTTAATTCTTATCCTTTAAGATATTTTTGGTTTTAAACCCAAGGCTAAAAAACTGACTCATTCAAGGTTTTAAACTCTTCACTTGTATGGACATCAATGCTGCATTGGAAACAAATATTTAACATCAACCATTAGATTAAATAAATATGATAAATAATATCTGGACTTAATAAAGTGATGCTAATGCTGCTCCCCATCATAACCATATCAGTGGTTATTCTGTAGTTTTTGCCGTCATCTAAGACTGTTGAGAATTTATCAGTCATACCAACTTCAAAACTCTCAGGCTGTGGGTTTACTGGTGTGGACTGGGAACCAGTACTATGGTTTTCATACTCCTCCCTCCAGGAACAAACTCCCAGTTTCTATTAAGAGGCTTCTGGCTTTTTAGTAAACAACTGAAAACTTTCTGTTTTTCATAAGGTTTACATTTGCAAACTTTTCCTCACTATGTCTATTAGGATTACTAATATTATTTGCTGCTGGTAAATGTCATAAAAATGAGGAAATGTTTGTTGAAACTGAGACATTATAACACTCTAATGTTGCTACACCTTGAGACACTTTTGGAAAGCCCAGATGATGATGATGTCATGACTTTAATGTCAAACACACCAACTACTCCCTTGTGACATCAGTTGAAATGAAAAAAGAAGATCAGAGAGTTTCCAGAAGTGTGTTTCATCTTTACGCACAGTTTCCAGATGCCTGAAGGGGCAAATGTTGATCTGTTCAAACAATTACTGTGAATCAAAACATAGACAACATCTTACTAAGGATTTTTCGAATACTTTGTAGTGTAAATATCTTCCTGCCCACAGCATAATCTGAAACAACTATTTGATGAAACGTAATATGAACTCAACATTTAATTTAGGGATTAATCGATAGTTGACCGAATTTTTATAGAATTTAGTAATTGATTAATCCTTCACTAAAGTATACAGATGTTAAAACAACTATATGATGAAAGAACAATACAGCCAGAGCTGCAATAAAACCAGAACTGTAAAAAAAATATACGTTTTGCATTGAAGATAAAAAACAAACATTTCAAATATGTTCTACTCAAAACTCAAGTTACATTTTTAGCTTTGCCCAGTTCAAATTCTGTAAAGAAAATCTAGTAAGCACATTTTCTGCCATATTATTAATAAAAACAACTAAAGATCATTTCATATGTTGATATTAAAAGTATTTTCTTTAAGATGTAGATGCATCCTTTGCTAGAAATTATCTAAATTCTAACATAATGCTGCCATCTTGCATTTAGTCAATAAACGATATTTCCTTAATTTAAGGTTATGAAATGGTTTTAGTTTATTCCAAGCAACAGAAATAAAAATTCAAATTTACTTTATTAAAGGGAAATTAAATGTTGTAACTCATTAATTTAGATATTATTATTGTTATTGAAGATAAGTTTCTTTCACAAACTTTGCTTTATTTAGCCAAATAAAATGGATGGATGTAGCAAAGTTTGTTGTTGAATAAAAACTGTCCAGACTTAATATGAGATAGAAATAAAACAATAAAAGAAAATTTATTTGTGTTGTACTTCATATTTTCTGCTTAAGAAGATATGAACTCTTGACTAAAATTACAAAAAGTGTTGCAGGGTAAAATTTCAACCATTCAGTCAAGGGCCACACAAAATCAATCCAAGGCCCACAAATGGCCCCTGGGCCGCATTTTAGTCACCCCTGGTCTGAGAACTTTAAACAGACATCAGGGAGTCTCTTCATTTCATCCAACCTCTGACTGTGTGCGCTTAGAGTCACAGAAATAATCCATCCTGCAGAGGTTTCAGGAACTGTGGGGGTTTCGGTAGCTGACATCTCAACTCGTTAGGACGCAGCTGATCTCTGGTCAGCTGCGTCCGTCACTCTGCAGAAACACCCAGAGAAACATAAGTGGAAACTGTGGTAAACGTCTCCTCGCTACATTGTGAAAGAGCCGTTTGTTGAGAGATTTGTTGAGAATCTCTGCCAGAGTCAAGTAGCAGCAGACCAGAAAACAGCTGCTGAAGTTCAGCTCGGTGGAAACTTTAAGTCCTCAGCACGCAGTGATGACGGCTTTCCATGCGACACTCACACTGTTAAATTAATGTTTTTATGCTATTATTTTCAGTTCCGAACTGCTTAAAAGATTTTTTTAAACGCCTTATTTAGGATCCCGCATTGGGATAACAGAGGGACACTGCCACCTACAGGCCAAACAGGTCAACACACCACCTATCTGAGGAGGATAGTCACTGAATAAAATCAGTTTAAACAGAAACTGATGAAGAGTTTTTACGGAAGAGGATTAGGGTCACCGAAAAAAAAAATTTGATCTCAAAAATTCTGACTTTAATCTCAGAATTCCGACTTTCTGAGTTTAAAGTCAGAATTCTGATTTTAAAATCAGAATTCTTTTTTTTGGTGGCTCTAATCCTCTTCTGTAAATTTTGGATTAAGTTTGCAGCATTAGTTTTTGTATTCATGGACAAAGAGGAGTGATAGTTTCTTTGCTACAGTTCTAGTCGGTTCCTCCTGATAAAAACAAACAAAAAACATATTTAAATAAAAATTCATGAATGCTTAAATTTGTTTTGTTTTTTACCATTTCGTATCTTCCCTACAACTTTCTGAGGCGTCCTCTGAATTCTGACTTTGAAGAATTCTGACTTTAAATCTCAGAATTCTGAGTTTAAAGTCAGAATTTTGATGTTAATCTCAAAGATTAAAGTCAAAATTTTGACTTTAAACTCAGAGTTCTTTTTTTTGGTGGCTCTAATCCTCTTCCGTAAATTTTGGATTAAGTTTGCAGCATTAGTTCTTGTATTCATGGACAAAGAGGAGTGATAGTTTCTTTGTTACAGTTCTGGTCGGTTCCCCCTGATGAAAACAAACAAAAAACATTTAAATAAAAATTCATGAATGATTAAATTTGTTTTGTTTTTTAAAACTTCTTTATCTTCCCTACAACTTTCTGAGGGTCCTCTGGAAATCTGCTGTAAAGTCTAATATACACCACATTGTGTTGGTCTAACATGTAAAATCCCAATAAAATGAACTGAACTTTGTTGTTGTCATGGCTGTAACTGTCTTTGTAGTAATCAATCTATTTATCATTCTGATAATTGATTAATCAGATAAAAAGTGCCACATTCAACCATTTAAGCCTTTTTTATGCAAGAAATGCATGAAAAATAATTCCATTCCTTTTTTAAATAAGAAAACATTTTATGGCCTAAAATTAAATGTAATAACATTCATTTAGATGAAATGATAAATTTGATTGTGATGAATTATTGAAATTATCTTTCAATTTAATTATTATAATTTTAAAAGTTATTTTAAATTTTAGAAGGAACAAGTGAGAAACTGGGTAATAAAATTTTGAATAGAAGACTTTTATAAATTGTTGAACCAATTTAATATCTTTAGAAATGATCTAAGATCTCAACCCGAGTCTATTGGCAGCATGATTTTCTGCTGGGTTTCCTTCGTTGTATTATAAGCCTGGCGGGCCACCAGGCTTGATTTGTGCCCCCACCAGGCTGAGCATTGTTAATTACCTTAGTTGTCAAAATTAGTCTTTTTTAATAGTTGGTGTTTAGGTATTAATATTTCAGTCTTCCAAAAATGCATAACTAGCAAGTAATATTTTCAAATTTCCAGTCAACTTTTAACATTTTTTAACTCAAAAACATGAATACATTTAGGAGGTTTTCTGGTTTAAAACTCTGTTTTTGTGTTGAAAATTTAAAACCCAAAAACTGGAAAAAATGAATCGGAACACAAAGAATCTGACTTATGTAAAGATTTATTAATTTATAATACAAGCTTTTATGTTGACCACATTTAGTTTTTCTTTTTTTTACATTTATTCATACTGAGCTAAAACTTCATAGCAGTGACACTGATGGACAAAAACACAAACCAAAGGACACTCAATGGAAGGAATCAAAAGGTTTCCGCAGCCTGTCAGAGTGAACCACTTCAAATAAAACTCTCACTAGTCCTCACACAGTATGCAACGTGCATCACACACCCTCAGACAGACTCGCACACAAACTCAACAAATACTATACACAAGATAAAAATTGATATATTTAAATTTCCTTATTAATGATATTAATGAATTCCACAATAAAAGGCAAACAAGAAATATAGACGGCATCCAAAATGAAAGGGAGGTGAAAACCTGCCCTGCTTTCCTGTTCTTCCCGACACCCATAATGGGGGGAAAACTAAATATTCTGCCTTGTTGTGAGCCTCCATTGGTCGGAAGGAGGATTAAACCAACACCGTCTCTCCCTCCCGTCTTGTTTTACTCACCTGCCATTAATTACAACAAAATACCAAACGAATCCGTGGATCCAAAACAGTTTCTCTTCGCCGAAGCTTCTCCGACAGAAACGAACAAACGCAGGCGGTTCAGTTAGTTCTGCAGAAAATGTCTGGCAAATTTTCTACTACGAGAGAAGAATAAAAATGGATGTTGAAGGAGGAGATTAACCAATAAGCACTTCATAATTAGACAGGTTAAGTGTAGCAGGACCCGGGGAATTGTTCGTGTAAATAGTAGAGTTAGAGCCCACAAAATCCTTTAAAAGTCCGTTAAAAAGCTGTGAGCTTCCGGGTCTTTAACACTAAAAATACCAGCTTTTTAAAAACACCTCATGTGGCAGAGAGCGCGTATCGGTGGAATCTAGAAAATTAAAAAGGAAATGGCTACAGGAAGTAATGCAGACAGTAAAAATTGTGTTGGAGGGGTAATATTGGCACGAATAAAAACAACAGAAAAAAAAAAGCCTCAGATCGGAAAAGAGTTCAACCCCCGAAACGGGACTTCCTGCGATTTCTCCCAGATCTGCAGGCGAAGAGGCGAGCAGCAGGAGAAAAAAGTGAGGGAGTTTGTGCATGTTTAGGTGCGCGTTATGTTTAGTTTGCTCGATGTTGGGGTGGAGGAGGAGGGAAGGGGGTTTCTGATGCTTTACAAGAGGAGGCAGCAGTTGCTTTCTGTGGTTTTTTCTCTGTTCCTCTGACCTACAAAGACAAGACAGAAGAGACGCGCAGATTTAAAACCTCGAGTCGGTGAGAAACTCCAGCCGTAAACAGGATGAGCGATGAATCTGTGCCTTGGTTTGTTCCAAACATGCAAATATTTACTAAATATTCCAGTCAACAAATTAAAAAGTGGAAGGAAAACTCTTGGTTTTTTGACAACACTAACCATGAGAGTTGGGCTCGGGAAGCGTCTCCCTGGCAACCAAGTGCATGACGGTCGTTCGTCCCGGTGGCAGTTTCAGAGCTTCAAACAGGAAACAAACATCAGTAAACTGTTTTATTAATTATGCTTCTCTATGCAAAACATGTCCATTACATTTTTTACACAAAATTATTCTAAGACAATGAGATTTTAGCCTAGTCTTTGAAAAGCAGAAGTGGAGCCTCCTGCACAACCAACAGGAATGCAGCAAGTGGTTTCTGGATGGTAAATGAATAACAAAACATTTGTCTTTTCCAGTAGCCATTGTTCAGAGCATACAGTGGAAAAACTAGCTGACCAATTGTGCTGGAGCTCAGCTTGGGTTGCTAGGTAACAGGGCTGGGCATGGCAGGCGTTGCCATAGGGATAATTTTGAGGTGTAAAGAAAAGGATTCATAAGTAGCCCAATCGTGATTACAAGTTTTGCTGGACAAAACATGTCCCAAGTTTGTTCTGTCAAAGATCAGTAAACTTTAATTTTCTAAAGAACGCTTAACTCTAGAGATGGGAGATGTTTTAAATATCCAAAAACAATAAATGAATCAGAAATGAAATCCACTTAAAACAGAAACCATAAATAAAATGAAATGCAAGGTTTTTGTAAATAAAATTGCCTTCCAGAAAATATTAACCATCTGAATGAAATGTTTTTAATCCGATTCTAATATAAATAAACTTATCACTTTTTCATTTTCTAATTGTTGAAAATGGGAAAAACAAATGATAGCCTCATTGTCTCAATTTCTCTCAACCATGTTGTTTTAAAATCAGTAAAACTCATTTCTGGGCCAATAATCTTACGCAGTGATGCAGTTTATATTCACATTCAGTATTGGAGACATTTCTGCTTTATTTTATCACGTTACACCCTGAATGTTACAGATTGGTGAATCATACGAGTGTTTAGTCCACTGAAGCCAACAATCAACCCGTTCATTTGACTTGGAGCCAGTGAGCGCAGGTGGAGATCAGGCGGAGAGTAGAGGGGTCGAAAGGTCAACTGCTTAATGAGTTTAAAGAAAACAGATGATCACATTCATTCGCTCTTTAGACTGCTTTGGCGAGGCTTAGCCGTTAATGTCTTAAACCACAACCTGCTCAGATAAACGAAGGCCACTACTGCAGCTGCAGGTCTCGTCATTTAGCTCAATTTAAAGTAAAATTCGCTGCCAAAAATGTTCCTAAAGATTTAATTTTCAATCACATTTCCTTCTGTTCTGTACCTCTTAAGCACTATGGCAGTATGAAAACGGCTCTACAAATACAGTTTTATTGATTGCTGGTGTGAGTGGGTGGCATCAGGGAAGGTCTCACCTCCCAGCGTAACGTTGCCATGAAGGAAGCGCCCCTGGAAAATGAGGCGCAGTATACTGGGACTGCTCACCTGCTCTTCCTCCCATCCTGTCAGAAGAAAAAAGGAAAAAAGTTTATTGTAAAATGTTTTTCTTCTGCACCGTGCGCATAATTATTAGATGAGTGAGTATTTTGACCAAGAAATCGAATGTCGGGCTGTGCGAATATGGCATGAAAAATAAAATCTCCAACTTTTTGGGACCATATCTAATTTTAATCTATTTTTTTCTGGTAACAAGCTGCTGCTTTACAGCTATACATTTCTGAAAAGCAGAAAGTGAGCCTCCTGCACAACCAACACAAATGCATTAAGTGATTTCTGGATGGTAAATCAGCAACAAAACCCTTGCAGCTATTGTACAGTGTGTAGATCCGTAAAACAAGCTGACCAAATGGAGTTTCGTTTGGGTTGCTAAGTAACGGCCCTGGCTTGGCTGGGGTTGCTAGGTAACAGCGCATTGTCTATGGAGTGTGATTTACCATTCCAGATGTTTTTAAAATTGTTTTTAGAAGCAGTTTAGACCCAAATGGAAGTACAAAATGTGCAAATAGAGAATTTTGCGTAACAAATCGCCTTGTAAACATTAAAGTTTAATAATGTTTATTGACATTTAGGATTAACCTGAAAATTAAGAAAAAAACTTTTTTCCCTTGGGGCCAAAACTGGCTAATTTAACAACTCAACATTTCTTGAATTAAAAATGCAAATTTGATTTTTCTTTGATTTTAGTTTAATTTGCTCAATAATAAGCTACATTTTTATTACATTTATACATCTTTAAATATTGGAAACATAAAAAAGGCTTTAGACTGTTTCCCTATTAAAAGATAAACAATTTAAAATATGGGGGGTTATCTGTAGATTTTTATTTTGTTGGCCAAATTTTTATCCCTCTTGACTTGAGAACAGTCAAAATTTCAAGGGCCAAAAATGGCCCCTGGGTCACACTTTGGCCACACGTGGTGGAAATGTAAAAAAGTACTAGATAGAAATGTTTTAGGTAAATATATTAGATTTATTATTTAGTGAAGTGCAACATAATTGACAATATCCCACACTTTAGATTAAACGTACTTCAAGACACAATCGCTGACCGCCTGCATCTTATTGGATAAAACTGATGACCAGTTGATGTGGACTATTTTTACTTTGTTTCAAGAATATATACGCACATCTTATTCTTCAACAATATAATATAAAAACATATACAGGGTTCAGTAAACTGACATTTTGTAAGGCAATGTTAGGAGGAAGACTGAGGGTTTACATCAAGGGTCCCCACATAACTTTTCCCTTCTTTAGTGGGGAGCCGGAGTCAGTTTGTAACAGAAAAGGTGTGACGATTGCAGGACAGCCTAAATGTAAAAAAAATATTGTTTTCCAGAAAGCACAATCAAATAACCCTCTCTGGGTTCTTCACAGAAAGAATCCAGGAAATAACACTATTTATGACATAAATACTGTATTTTCTGGACTATAAGCTGCATCAGGCTATAAGCCGAAACCCCAAAGTTTTTTTTATTTTAAAAAACCCAGTAAACATACATATATGAGCTGCACCTGGCTATAAGCCGCAGACATGTCTGCCGCTCCAGGTTTTCCACAATGATGCAGCAGCAGAAGGGGGCGGACACCCAACATTTGAGTCATTACAGATCAATTGAATATCACATTTATTACGGTTGACAAAGAAAAAGTTACCAAGTTTAGATTTAACCGAACTGATTGCGGTAGTTTCTGAACGGTAACTGTAACAGTGAAAGTGCTGATCCTTCGTGTTGCTACTAGCATGTGCTAAATGAAAATGGGCGCCTTCTTCTTCTTCCTCTTTAGATTTCAACAGCAGCTTGCATCCATTATTGTTGCACTACTGCCATCCACTGGATCCCATTATCTATACCTCAAATTCTCATAATGATCCCAGTATTATTTAAAAACCAAAAATCTTCTTTTTCCCCTCAATGCTATTTAACTGATCAACAACATTCTCAAATTTCAATTCCCTACTAAAACATAATTCCGTTATAATGGGTGTTTTCTTCTTTTACTGCCAATTTTGACTTCCAATGATTCACTTTCTGCTAAAGCGCCCCCTGGTGGTTGAAGAAAAATCCACACATGAGCCACACTGGGATATAGGCTTATATCCCAAGGTTCAAGGCTTAGGAAAAAAGTAGCGGCTTATAGTCCGGAAAATACGGTATATGAAAAAAAAATCTAAAATGCTCTCTGGTATTGTTCAGGGGCCGCATCAAATGTGGAGGCGGGCTGGATCCGGCCCGTGGGCCGTAGTTTGGGGACCACTGGTTTACATAAAAGAAATGTTCAAATTATAGAATCCATACAACGTACCTGCAGGCCAGTGGTCAAACACATGCTTGGCGATGTCTGTGGCCGAGTCGTTTGGAGAGAAAGTGAAGTCTTGTGTTTTGCCGCTGACCAGGATAAGGCGGAGATGCACCTAAAAAAAAAAAACCAACAACAAATGAAAACATCTCGATGCGTCCAAAACCAGAACTCGTACCATCCGAGTCAAACGGCGTTCACACAGATATAATCTTCCCAATTATCAGCGTTGAAACTCCTGCACTTCCTCTAACCTCTTCTGGCATGAGGTGACCTTGCGAAGGCTTGGAGGAGACGGGCATTCCAGTCTAATTAGATTTATCCGCAGCAGATCTCCTCTCTTTGACTGGCTGACTTTGTTTGGAGGAGGCTTACGGTGAAGCGAGCCCTCGGTGCCAGAGACAACAACAGATGAGGGTGGGGTTAGGAGGGAGAACACGGCTCCTTTGGTGTCAGGGTGCTGCCGCTCCGCACCGGACCGTCGGGCTAATGCGATAACCCCAGGTGTCCCAGACAGCGCCGGGTTATTAATTCAACATGGAGTCAAAGGGTTGCTGGTTGGTTTGGTTGAGAAGGATTTGTAACAGTGAGGCTGAATCGATTCATCACATTTTTTGGCTTTTTAAGATTTAATTTTTGGGTTTCCATAGTTCAGAGTAAAGCCAGCATGCCAGCGTCAGTAGCCATCTTGTTTGACAAGCGAGTTTTACAGTTTGTATTTAATTGGACTTTGAATTCTGGTCAACTCTATGACAGAATATAGGGCTTAGATAGGGCCGGACAATAAATCAATAATATATATTGGTAAAGGCATGTGATCAATATCAATAGATAATACGTCTGATTCAATGTTCTATAGAGAGAATTTTCACTGAAATTCAACCCAGAACTCACTCACTCTTTGGTTACCTAGCAACTCACTCACTCTTTGGTTACCTAGCAACTCACTCACTCTTTGGTTACCTAGCAACTCACTCACTCTTTGGTTTCCTAGCAACTCACTCACTCTTTGGTTACCTAGCAACTCACTCACTCTTTGGTTACCTAGCAACTCACTCACTCTTTGGTTACCTAGCAACACCTTGTAGAGTAACTGCCACAGTAGCAGTTTCAGGTTTCACCACCTACCTAAGGTTATAGGCCAAGTCTGTAACTTCAAATTACAGCTGATAATTGCCTCCCAAAGACAGACAGTGAAGGCGTATCATACATTTTCTGATACCTTAGAGTCTGTTGTGTATTTTAGTCATTAACTCTTGTGTCCCTGGATGCCACTGGGATGAAAGAAATGCATCTAGTTTGGTCAAAAGGTGTGGAAAAGTTTGTGTTATTTTTGGTTTAACTACCTCTAATGACCTCTGTGTTGGTCATAGAAACTCAAAACATGGCTTAAATGAAAGCCAAGAGAGTCTCCTTTAAGATGATACCAAATATTGCATTATAGACCTTTGACCAATGCCGATACCATGACCCTAAAACAGAGATACACCAGTCTCAAAAAACAGAATTTTTCCAAAGGGGTTGTTTATGTCATGAGATGATAACTATGACTCAGCTACCATTTTGGAAGGGCTGTCATACCAAAATATTAACTAGAGACATGTATCTTTTCAAAAAATATTGATAGACTTTGCCACCCTGAAATGGACAAAAATCTCAAATTTTGGCCTCTGTCATATCGTCCAGCTACAATTATTTTTCTATTGTGAGAATAAAGTCATAATATTATTACAATAAAATTTTACAGTAAAGCCAAAAAATACTAGAATAATGTCGAAATAAGAATAAAGTAGCAATTTTATGAGCTCTCCATCACAAAAAATATCAAAATGAGGAATGTTGAGCATGTTGTGAAGTTATAATTTGGTATCTGTTTCACAGATAAGGAAATACCTCATCTTTTAACACGTCAGCAACAAATTATTGTGAGTATAACAAAACTATGAAACAACTGAGATAATGAAGGCATTTCGAAAAATGAACCACATGATTCGGATAACCATCTAAGCTTTTCCCCCCCCTCATTAATTATTTTTCTTTTGATTAAAATTCTTTTCTGAGGAATCTATTAAAAAGCGTCTGTTATTGAGCGTGACCCAGGTGAAAGCCTTTCCTGACATTTGCCACTGATTAGCAGACGGTCCATGAACTTTCTTCGTTTGATAAACCACAGTAAGCAGAACAAAGCGACTTAGCTGAATGAGTGTGACGTCAGGGGGGAGGAAGGGGGTCGACCCGCTTCCTGATCTGTTTACAACCCCCCGCCCCCGTCCCTGAGGGTCCCTGTGAACCGGATAACCTCGCTGTTTGGTTGCACGTGTCGTCATCGTCGTCGTTGTCATCAAGAGGCTTTGTTCACTTTTATCCCCCAGCGAAATGAAAACAAAGTCGAACCTGCCTGGTTGCCCGTGGCAACAGCGTACATCACAATCTCCTGAAATGTTTTTGTAATCCATATAAATGTTTTACAACCGAAACACGCTTCTAATTGACCGTTTCCTGGATTTGAGAGGAGACAAAGGTTTGTGTTTGGCTGTTTTTGTGAAAATATGATCAATCATAACTTCCTAATGGACAGCAATAGAATGCCAACAATTTTGTTAACAGACTTCATAATTTATTTTATTTGTTGCTTCTGTTGTTTTATTTGTTTTATATTTAAATGTCTTCCAATTCCAGTGTTAAATGTTCATTAAAACCAAAAGTTTATTGATCTTTGAAAATCTGTTATCATTTTATTATTCTATTTTATTATTCATCACATTCTATTACTTGGAAATGTAATAGAAGTATTCTCAAAACAAGAACATTATTGTTTATCAAAATTAATTCTGGGACAATTTATCATCCAGTAAAATTTATTATTACCAGGCCAGTTTTTGAGTAAAATTCTAATGGGACATACATATTTACAATGCATTTTATGTTGGACTTAAAACCATTTCCACAAAAGAACCCGCAGAATGTTCAAATTTATGTGTAAGTCTTTGGAAAAACAAAAACAATACATCCGATTTAGCCAAAGCCAAGTCAGCAGGTAGGAATTCAAATAAAAACCAGAAATGTTCTGGTTTAGTCATTTGAAAAGGAACAATATAAAGACATTTATATTCCAAATTCCAGTGTTGCTTGGCTAAATAATATGCCTTAGCTTTGGTTTCCCAAATACATGTGACAAATATTTTGGTTGAAATTGGGGGCAGCACACAAAGAGGGTACAATCAATTGGTATCTAAACCTTGAAAGGAAAGTAGGCCAGCGTTTAACTGAGATTAGACAGATGGCGTTCACGGGAACAGCCGTCACGATCCCAGATAAGTGTTTGTGGAAGTTGGCTAATCCACAACCCCCCTTCCACGCCCCACCAAAACCCCCAAACACTTAAATTATCCAAACTTCTGCTTGAAGCGACATGGCAATCACACACAATCCTGGCTGATTAATAGGGCTGTAAAATAATATAGATATCGCGATATATATTGATATTTTCTTCCCTAGTAAAAAAAAAAAAAAAATCGATATTCATCTGGAAGTATTCGTAACATCCAACTGTCACCTTTCTCACTCATTGCTTGGTTCGCATCAGGTCATCAGGCTTAGAGTGATTCCTTCAGATGTTCAGGTTAAAAAGGTATCAAACTATTCAGAGCAGGAACTTGG
>CAEGAF010105705.1:0-24663 GCA_903067075.1 Micropoecilia bifurca
CCATGGCCACATCATGACACAAACCAGATGAAAGAGCAAATCTTTAAACATTTAATGGGTAATTAAACAATAAAGGTAACACATTTTATGAAATAGATCACACTTTAATAGATATTTCTTGTATTTAACATATTTCAGGTAAGAGAACATGTAATAAAATTGATCCTGTCCTAGAATTTTATGCAATTGAACATTACGGGTAACAAGTGATAATCATCTGAGATAATACATATTTTTTTTAAATATAATTTTGGTTAAAAAATAAAAAAGGGGTCAAAATGGAATAAAATATGCCTAATCTATGTAGTTTAGTAGAATAATTTCACACAGATTTTCAGTTAATAGGTCACATGACCTACAAGCTATTTAAGAAAAATACAAAATTTTGACTACAGAAATAGCTAAAAATATATAAAAGTGTTAAAATGTAATAAAACTAATAATTACTGGAAATTCAATGCAAAGCTTTTTACAAACTTAGAGTTTTGTCAATCTATTAAGGAACTTATTCTAAATATATCAAATTACACTTCTGTTGAAACACCAATTCTTAAATGGGAATTCTTGAAATATAGCATTAGAAAGTATTCAATTAAATTTGGTAAAGATTTAAACAGAAAAAGAAAAGCAGAAGAGACGGTGGTGATTAAAGATCTTATGTCACTTTACTGAAAATTAAGTTGGAGTGATTAGGATAAAGACAAAATAAATAAATTACAATTTAAATTAGATGAGATATATATAAATAGGGCTAAAGGTGCTTATGTAAGGTCCAGAGCCAGGTGGATTGAAGGAGAAAAGAATAGTGCCTTCTTCTGTAACTTAGAAAAACATAGACAGGAATATAATGCAGTTAATAGCCTTATGATTGATGGAATGTTCTGAGCCTAAGAGAATAGCATAAGAAGTATTTAATTTCTATAGTAATCTGTATAAATCTTCACGTACAGAACAAATAACTTCATCGTTTTTTGAAAGAGTAAGAAATCTGATTCCTTTTATTGATGATAATTTTAAGGAAATCTGTGATGAAGAGCTCAGAATCTCTGAATTTGATATTGCTATGAGAAATATGACGTCTGATCGCACCGCGGGCCAGACGGACTTACAGCTGACCTTTATAAACATTTCTGGGAGGATTTAAAACTTCTGTTATTCCAGGCTGTAGTAGAATGTGTTGGAAGGAAGGAACTCATGGAAACTATGAAACAAGGTATAATTAAACTAATCCTAAAACCTGATAAAGATAAGAAAAATGTAAATAATTTAAGACCTATCATGTTGTTGAACACAGATTACAAGATCCTAACAAAAGTTCTGGCAACGAGGTTAAAAACTGGTTTACCTGGAATAATTAGTCAAACTCAATCCGGCTTTCTCAAAAGTAGATCCATCCATAACAACATCCACCTGGTTCTGGACCTGATTGATTATAGTCACTTAATAAAAGACGATGGTTTCATGTTGTTTTTAGATTTCCACAAAGCATTTGATTCTGTGGAACACCAATTTATTGTTAACACTTTGAGACATTTTGGATTTGGTAATAGTTTTCTTAGTATGATCACCATGTTAAACACCAATATCAACAGCTGTGTGTCTCTGCCGCAGGGCTCATGCCCCAGATTCAAAGTAGAAAGAGGAATCAGACAAGGTTGCAGTATTTCGCCTCTATTATTTATTATAGTCACGGAATTACTAGCTATAACAATTAATAACTAATGTAGAAGGTTTGGAAATAAATAACCAGAGAATAATCATTACCCAGTTTGCTGACGATACAACCCTCTTCCTAAAAATAAAGAACAGATTCCTCTAGCTCTAAAGGAAATAGAGTTGTTCTCTCAAGCCTCATGGCTGCAGCTAAATATAAATAAATGTGAAATTATGAGTATCCATAACTGTTCTGATTCTTCAATTTCTAATATACCAATTAAAAATGAAATTAAATATTTAGGATTGTGCATTACTAAATGTAAAGCTACCAGTGTAAGAAAAAATTTACAAGACAACATTGACAAATATGGCAAAACCTTAAATAATTGGCTTCAGAGAGATTTGACGTTGTTTGGTAGAACATTATTAACAAAAACGGAATCCTTATCCAGGCTGAGGTATCTTGCATATTAGGTATTGAGTTGTTATTGAAATGTGATTTTGAATTATCTAAGCTCCCCCTAAAACTCTCTGCTTTCCATCAACAGGTTTTGTTACAGTGGAAGTTGATGTTCAAACACAACTTCAGCCCCCATAATGTCCCACTGTGGAACAACAGAGCCATTCTATGTGGTAGAAAATCTATATTCATGAATGACTGTTGGAATAAACAAATCTGGTCAATTGTTAATTTAGTATTTTCAATAATTTTAGTTTAGTTTTTTTTCTTCTTGAGACATTGTAAGTATTGTGTTTTGTAAACTTTAGGAGATGTGATCTGTATTTGTTGGTTTTTGATGAGTTGTTGTGAGTTTCTGTCATTGTTATTCTTTATACTAATAAAAAAAAAATGGAACAGAACTTGGGCTGCTGTCGATGACATTTCACGAGGACGCGAGAACACAAGTGCAGACAAGAACGCATATTGAGAAACGGCCAATATGTCGTAAAAACATAAATTACGACTTTTATGTTCCTCCTCTTTAACGGCATTCGCATTTGCCGTTAAAGAGGAGCAGCAAATGCTAATGAGGTGTATTAGCAGAGCTTGTTAACAACTGATGTTGTCATCCAGGGAATATAATCCCTGCTGCCAGTTTATGTAGCGGCTAGCATCTCATGACAGTCGTGAAACTGTCATACAGAAACAGTGTTCAGTCAGGGGCGTCTTGAGGCTCGTTGCGAGACCGACTGCTACCTGAAGTCTTTAGTGATCACAGCAATACCATCCACTTTCAAGATACTTGGATGGTCTGAGTTACAGCAACATTTAATTTCTCTTTGGGATAAATGAAGTGTTTTTTAATGTAATTGAAACTTATACACTGATATAGCAGCTTCAAGCAGGCTCAGTCAAAGTCCAAACCTGAATCTAAGTGCCAGTTTGTGGCATGACTTCACAACCACCTCTCAGTCAAATCAGCCTGAGCTTGAGCTGTTTTTGTTGGTAATCTGGTTAAATACTTGTTTCAGTGGGATCTGCTCCTCAAAAATCAATTCTTATATTTTCTTACATGTCTGCATGTCTACCAAACTAAGTCCCGACCAGACCATTCCATCTGGGTTCTGTACCCAGAGAATATATTTTTTCTGTGGTTTCAAATAAATACATAGTTTATGGGCCATCCCTTAAGTGGAGCCTCAACAAGAACACATTTTAAAAGCTATTTTCACAGCATACTTGCAAAAATTACCCGTCTGAGTCACTGAGATATAAACTGAACGTGCTGAAAGGTGCTTTGTTTAGTTTGCATGTTTTGCACAGCTCTCAGCTGTGGTCCTGAAATAAATCAGAGTAAACAAGATACAAAAACCACTGGAATGGTTATTCAGACTTAGAACAATGGCTGCATGCACAGCTTTCTCTTTTGTGGCACGGCCCTCTGCCATCATCTCTGCGGTCTCCCGTGGGGAACTCGCTCTGTTCTGGACTCTTTTGCCAGTGATTTGCTCCTCATCCCACCATGTTGTTCATCGTTTGTGATGGAGGTGCAGACACCTGCTAATTCCCTCTCAGCCAGCCCGCCTCTCTCCGTCTCTCAGCCGAGCGGCTGACATTTAACAGGGAGAGCTGTTAACAGGCTGCTGGAATGTCACTGACATTCACTTTGTATGATGTGGGATAGGTCGGCCCCCGTTTCACTGTCGCTGTGCCCAGGACTGAGTCCAGCATGATGGTGATGCACCGCCAGCCTGGCACTCCCGTGTCCTTCTGTAATGAAACAAACCAATCACAAAATCCTGATGCTGTTTGTCCACACGCTTCCTTCAGCAGCATGGATTGGTCTATTGGCTCTGCCAAACATGCTCATGACCTTTTTTATTTTGCACAAATCATTCGTCGATAATGAGATTTTAGTTTGGTCAGTTCAGCCTATTTTGAGCTCTTTTATAGAATGAGCTGCTTGTCTCTTTAAATACAAATAAGCTGCTGCTGACCACGCCTCCAACTCATAGTTATACAACCATACATCTTTGAGAAGCAGAAGTGGAGCCTCCTGCACAACCAATAAGGATGCAGCAAGTGGTTTCTGGATGGTAAGTCAACAGCAAAACACTTGTCTTCTCCAGCAGCCAATAAAAGCAGCCGAACAAAGGTACTGGATGGAGCTCAGCTTGAGTTGCTAGGTGACGTCTGGGCTTCGCTGCGGTTGCTAGATAATTTGTGCCATTACAATTGGTGGGTTTATTTTTTGAAAACTGCAAAAAGCATGAACTTAAAAAGAAAAACCATCTGACATCTGTTTTTAGAAGCCATAGAAACACAACTGGAAGAACAAAAATGGGAATTAAACCCTGACTGTTGACTGTGTGTGACGTGGCGTCATCTGATTCGATCCAGGCTGACTAAGACTTGTTCCTTAACGCATCTATAAAGATGAAGCAAAGCTCCTCATCCTCTGGTAATTAAACTTCTATCGCTGGGGTATTTTTTTCCTCCTGGTAAACTGTCAACACGCAGAAGCCCCTTTCTCGAAGCCGGAGCCGATAATTAGTTCGCCGAGGGGTTTGCAGTGATTGCTTCATTATTTCTCTACCAGGCTTGTACACGAGATGTTTGATGGATGCCTGAGAGTAATCCGGGCAAAAGCAGCTTACAGGGTATATGTACAATGTTGCCCAACACCTATAAGAACAATTCGCTGAAGGTCTTACACAATGAGCTCTGCTGTTGCACGTGGGCTTCTGGGCTCTGAGTTTTGAAAGACAGAGTTATCAGCAGGGTGCAGATTCCTCCGAATCACTTTGCTTCATTTTTCACAGCCGTGTAGCTGGATGCCGCGTGCAGGGCAGCGATCAGTCGCCCATTTTTGTTTGAAAATGATTACTTTTGTTCTCTCAGATCTGCAAAAGTCTGAGTTTGGTTGGAGAGAACTCTGGTGAATGAATATGTGGTGCCAAGCAGACTGGAGACCGCTCCAAAAGCAGGAAGCAGACTATGCTGCGAGGCATTCTGGGTAAATACAACAAAAACAAACGTGAGTGTAATGCTAGAAGGAGAAATGAGTGGCAACAACAAAAGAGCAATCCTATAACTGCTAAAACCTGATGCTACTTCATTTTTGTTTGCATTTTTGAAAGAAGGACGTTAAACTTATGTCTAGATTTTTATGTCATTTGTTTCAGCAGTTCTCTGTGCAGCACAGGGTATTTGTAGATTATAAAATGTTCAGATTCTGCCACTTTTTTGCTGTCTGCTGCCTGACGGTAATCCAAATAACATGTCAGGAACTCGGCCCCTTCTTATTCTGACTGAGTTCCCACAGGACAAGGCCTTAGTTGGACCTCCGTTTTAAAATGTCAGCCCCATCAGGTTGCCATGCTGTCATATCTCCTGTCATCAGCTGAGCATCAGTCCCAGGGCAGCTGAGAGGCTCCAGTCATTACAGCTGTGCCGGCCACTGGTCCCCTGTCCATCAACCTTTACACGTCTAGCTCCAAACCAAACATCATCTCTTTATCCACTGAAGGACGCAGAGGTCACTCGTCTGGATCAGAGACTAAAGGCTCTGTCACTTTAAAAACAAACCTCCTTTACAGAGTCCCAAGCACGAACCCAGGCATGCTGCAAAACATACAGTGTGTTCTTCTTCTTGTAATTGGCTGATTAGGCTCTGTGTCTGTTTGGGGAGCTGAGTAACCGAGTTGCTCATCCACTAGTAAATCCTTCAGTCTCAGGCACACAGTCCTTGTTGTGTTTTTGTCTGCCCTTGTCTGTTATCCTGATTAAAACAGAGAAGGCCTAACTCGTTGTGTCTCTCAGAGCTCACAAGCCAGACACTCTCAGTACTAGCAGCTCTTGGCATTAATCCGTCTCACTAAAGGTGGGGGGATGGAGTGGGTGGAGGATGAGAACAATGCAACATCTTTCCCTCGATCCTTCTTGCTCTTTTGGCCACGTGGTGATTGCCTGGCGGGATTTCCACGGGTCTTGGACGTTCAGTACGGATGTTTCTCTTCTCGTCCGCTCATCCCAGCTGCACCCCTCAAGGAAATGAGGTACAATGCTACCCCCTCATGCCTCTGACAAACATCCTTCCACTGCCCTTTGTTCCTGCCATTGTCACCAGACGAGAGGTTGTGTATAGAGGTTATGCATGCAGAGCGAGAAGCGTCATGGAGTTTCTGAAACGTGTGTGTTGTTGTTTCTATAGTTTGCAAGTGGATGATTGTGGCAGGAAGAGACACTGTGGAAACAATGCAGATTTCTAAATATGTGGCATGGTGCGGACTTTCTTTCTCTTCCATGGACATTCCTGAATGTGGCAAGGGGCCTTATTTCCTGCCTTACGCCAGGCAAAACAACGTATCTGCGTGTTTCAGAGATTACAAGACGGTACGTGTGCAGGAAAGTATTCCTTGCACTCCCTCTTGTGAAATATTTAGATCTTTGAATCCCAATCTCTAATGTTGATCTGGAAACTCTACAGTAGGATCTTTTTTTGGTTATGTTGTTTCAGAATCAAATGTAAAAGTTAGTTTGTAGCTTCAGGATTTTTTCCTGACAGTCCTGTAGATTTGGTTCAATTAAATAGTTAAATTAAAACATTTCTTACGTTTTAAGCCGTTTGTTTAAGTTTGTTTTCACACTGAATTAATCTTCAATTGCAAACCTGCACATTGAAAATGTGTAAAAAAAATGTATTCTTCAAAAACTATCATCATCCTAGATATTTTGAAGGTGTCCTAAGTTACTTTTAGCTTAACTTTTTATAGTTTCAAAACAACAATTTTATCATGTATAAAATGATAAAATTGTTTCCACAATAATTTGTGGAAACATTCTTGCCACTTGCAAGCAAGGCATTGTAACAACATTTGGGGTCATGTTTGTTGTGTGGAGGAAGAAATTTTTAGAAAAACACTTTAGAAAAATCAGAAAAACAAAACGTGGAAGTTGATGCACACATAACAGACTGCAGAAAAAAGACCTACAAGTTTAGGGAATCAAATTTCTAAATCCAGCTCTCCAAACTAGTAATTCATCTCTCTCCACCCTGCTTGCTGAGATAGATATATGGCTCCACCTTGTTAGCGTGATTTAAAGGAAATGGGAATCTTTGAGATGTTTTTCCGTCTATGATTAAAGGATTTGCATCAAACAAAACCTGGACGATGGGCATTTCGAGCCCAAATCATCATCATTTTCAGCACTACATTTTTAATCTGGTCCTCTCAAAGCATTTCATGTTTCTTGTATGACGTTTAGTTGAATGATACAAAGCTTTCTGAAAGAGGATCCCTTCAATACCGATTCCTCCTTTCATGAACCTTTAATGTCGGTGAAGCTCCTCCAGACTGGAGGGCGGCTCAGTTCTGTCCATGTCACCGTTTTTCCCTGGTGGGCGGCACTTTGACAAACGTCCTCCTCTCAGCAGCCGTTTCAGCCAAAAGTTGACATCAAAGCCTCATTTCTCATGGTGTCTTAGCGAGTTTTTTTTTAGCGATTTCTACCTGCTCAGTTCTGGAGGGTTACTGTGATTTCTGCTGTGCAGCTGGTGGATTGATATCGGCTGACAGCGCCCTCGGCATTGCAGAGTTATTGCTGTGTCATGTTGTTTTATCTTGTTTGTCTCAATTTAAAATCCCAGGAGAAGAATCTGGTTTTATTAAATATCTGGAGTTGAAAGTAACTTGAACAGAAAACAAGTAACAGTAATTTGATTGAGGCCTGTGCTGTTGGGAGGATGCCAATCAGCTTGAAAATAAAATCAAATTGGGAAAATTTGCTAATGAATTATTGTATATTGTCTTTTTTTTATTTACTTGCTAGACATTGCTGCTGTTACAAATAACAACTGCTCCACTTATTTTTTCTATCTTCTTTAACTCTGTGCCAGAATTACAGCGATTCAAAACATGCAATTTTAGGATGAGTGATTTCTAAGAGCAGTGCTTTTCTGGCTCCGCTGGTATTAATTCATATTAATATTTCATGCAAATCTTATTCCAAGATTCAACGAATTTAGTATGCAGGCTTTGGGGGGGAAAGCAGTAAAAAGAAACTGCTTTGACTCATGTTGAGCATTTTGATTTGGCATTTATCTCCTGCTGAGTCACTCTCTTTCTGCTCGCTTGTTCTCTCAAACCAAGTCCCAGAAAAGTGCCGTGTCCTTCAGCAGGTCTGACAGTAACGTGTGATTGGTGTTCAACCTGCTGCAGATGGGCTGTCAGATGGAGAGCGACCATTTCACTGCTTAAAGAGGAAATATCATGTTGGCCTAACCTCCCACCTTCCTGTAAACGGTGGAAGATTTGCTCTGCCAATCAAAGGTTTTTCTACACTCTGACTTTGAGATTTGCTCGCCTGAAATATCAAAATGCTTTGTGAGCTGTGGGGAGGATGTGGAGCAGGGAGGCTGGGACCTCTGACAAAAATCAATTATTGGTGTCCAAGTAGGTTCCTATGGGAATTAAAACAGCGTACGATTTACTTCAAGGAACACTGGATTTTTGGCTTGAAAGTCAGGCTATTGATGTTTGAGTAAGGGATAAAAATTGACTTTAAAAAGTTACAATTTTTATCATATTTAGACTTTTTAGACCAGCTTTATTCTCAACTTGACTTTGTTTTTATGCTCACAGGGGAAGGATAACGTAATCCTAAAAGCGCAGGAGGGACATCTTCAGGCAGATTAACCCAGAATTGAGCCTAATGAGATAAAATCTGAAAATTTACAAAACTGAGAGCCAAGATGGCAGAAGAATATGAATTAAGCAAAAGGTGGAGAACAACAGGTGAATACAGCAAGGAGTGACTGAAAAAGGAGAACATTTGTAGTTAGTAGAGTGACAACAATGAGCAGGTGAGTCTTGGGCTACACAGGCAAATGTGAGCCAAATCCAATTCTTTTTTTTCATATGTACAATTCCAAACTTTTTACCCCCCAAAATATCAGATTTGTGCCATTTCCATATGTGGTATTCAATTGTAAACGTATCCAATAGTTTTCAAAACATCTGCAGTCAGAACAGTCATTTCACATTTTGTCCAACTTTTACGTCATTCACGTGAGCCATGCATCATAATTGAGAACCTGAAAAAATGGCCGACACTTCCTTTGTCTTGTTATGATCTTGTATCAACACTGTCAGCTGCAATTACTCAACAACTTTAAAATCAATCCATAGATGGTGGCGTCATTATTGCGTCGCTGTCAGGCCGTAAACTGTTCAAAGTCTGATTGCGATCGTGTTTAGTTAGTATGAAGGATCGCACAAAAAAAGTATCTGAAGATTTGCTGTGTGAACATAGCCTGATTAACCAAATGAGCCGCATGAGCATGAAGTGTCTGCAGCTAAAAGTCTAAATAATTTTTATCTTGAGAAAGGCATGACTCAACTTTAAAGGCGAGAAAAGGATGAAGGTTTGTATCTTGGGCCTTTTTCTTTCCTCAACATCTTCAAAAACAGGACAGTCATCTCCAAACTACCAAAGATTCATCCTGGAAAAACAGACATGAATCAGCCAACAAGACAATCAGAAAACCGTCTCAGGAATATTTTAGTTCTCAGTTAAAATCTAAATTAGTGTGATTTTCTTTTTACATAAAAAAACAGAGGAGTTGCTTTAGATATAAAACAGCTACAGAAATGTTTTATAGCTGCCTGATTCACCTATTCTCACTTCTGACAGGAAGAAAGATGATTTTCATCATTTTGAGGGGGAACATGCAGCAGACTTCCTCCTAATGTTTCATGCATTCAGTCAGAGCCGTGAAGTCACCTTTCACCTCCAAGCTGCCTTTTCATTTGCTTCTGCAGTGAGGCTATTTTTATATCCTGTTACCAGTTCTGACAAGTCTCAGAAGACGTGACACACCGTGGTCTAGTGTTGTTCTTGATCATCAGCGAGCCGCCTGCTCAGTCTGAGGGTCACATCAGGATGAAAGGGTAGAGGAGATGGAGGGAGCCGAGGATAGAGAAGGATGGAGGGATATTTACGAGTCAGACAGCAGTGAAGACGAGCTGCATCCCAATATCTGTTCCTTCATGCCAATAACTCTCAGGAGAAAAAGAGTAAAGCTTGTGCAGGGATTTGCAGGTGAACCGACAGTCATCAGGTACGTGAGAGTCTGTGCAAATAGTGGAGTATCTTCCACTGAGGAGGGGGTGAAAAGGTCCTGAAGTAAATAAGAAAAATCAGAAATGAACAAGAAATACAAGAAAAATTGTATTTCTAAAGCAAGTTTCTGCAAATGTGGCAAGAAAAGAGACAAAACAGCATATGGGATAACACAAAAGATGACAGGAAATGTTAATATTCTATTTAAAACCTAATAAAAATTTTGTAAATCTAACATTTTTAAAACAAAGAAAATTTTACCAAAAAAAATAAAATTTAGGCAATTAAACTCGTCAAAGTTTATTGAAAAGACAAAGACATTTTTTAAACACTGACTTACAAAACAGGAAAGTAAAATATGTGCAAAAGTTTGAATATAAATCTGGTTCATATCAAACGCAACATTTGAAAAAGACCCAAATAAACCAGAAATAAAACTTTTTGAAAACTTTTAAAATTATACGATTATTACAGTTTTCATCATTTAGGTTGAGGTTGCAAAATTACATTATGTTTTAATAGGGATCGTCTGTCTGTCTATGTTGCATTAAATTACTTATTTTCTGTCACTTATTTCACTTTTGTAAAGAAGCTGTTAAATGCAGTTAGACTAAGGGGTGAAGATCCTCCGCGTTGATTTGCAGAGTCAATCCGAGCAGCGACCTGAGAACAGAAACGCAGCAGCGTCTCCTGTGTGCTGCTGTCTGTCAGCTCTGACTTTTAACGCTGATCACAGCGCCGCTCCCTCCATCAATCCCAGTGCTTGATCTCTGCTCTGTGGTCGGTCTCCTCTTTTTGGTGACATAACAAGTCAGTCACAGGTTATTCCCGCCGGCCCTGTTTCCTGTCAGCACACCAGGTCCTGCCTTCAGAGGAGCAAAACCGAGTCTTTCAAACTCCCAGACCTCTGCAACAAATATGTGCAGAAACTAGAGAGCTTGGATTTCACCAAACGTTTAACTCGGACTGAACGGTTGCTTACAACAATATATAATTCAGGATATTGGTTTGACTTTGACTTCACGTTGTTTGAGCTGAACATTTGAGAAATCGCAGAAGTGTAATTTAACCCGCCAAATTTGCAGTACCATAATTCCGCCACACTGGAAAATCCCAACAGTTTCTGAAAGGGGAGACGTTGAGCTTTCCAGCCAGTATCGGGTTGTTAGTAATTTTACCCCAGCTGTAGCAGGGAGTGAAATTTAGTCACTCTTTAAGCAAAAAATAACTTGCTAGATATTGAAAGTTCCAGTTGTTTTGGATAAACGGGCAAATATATTTACTCACAGGACATTTAAAGAACTGCATACAATTAAAATAAGCAAAAATATCCAGGCGGAGATTTGAAATTTAAGGAAGAAAGTCCAACCTCCTGAAGAATTGGCTTGGGATCTGTCTTTGTATTTATAGGATAATTACTTGCACTGAAATTTTACAGGAAATCATCTTCAAATAAAGCCCAGGCCTCAGCATGCCAGCAACTTTACAGGAGACCTGCAACTCTAAACACGGGCCGCTCAGCCTGCACAACCAATCTGCTGTTATTCTGGGTGTTTATTAAATGATCATTTAAATTCATGCTTATGGGATTAACTTTCAGAGAGAGTAGAAATGTTCCAGTTATATCTGGGGTGTCAAACTCATTTTCATCTAAAATCTATTTTATTGATAATAAAATATCAATAGATAGTTATTTGTTTAGGCATTTGCTAAGTGTTTCTTTAATTTCAATAATATTGAACATCTGTTTTGTCCAAACTGGATTTTCTAGTTGGTTTTTTTGCAATTAAAATGACTGATTTATTCATTTGTAAGGAGTTTTTACAATATTTGTGCTAATGTATGATGTTAAATGTGACTTTTTATTAATCGCTGTGTCAGTCAGACTATAACTTGACAGTGAGTAAATCTGATGCAACAGTCACTTAAACTTAGTGTTTTTGGCCAATTTTGAGAAAAAATTGCAGTAAAAATCAGACGGAAATGTGGGGATTTGTCGATTTTGTGAGAATTTTGCATATTTGTGAAATTTGGAGTCTACAGGGCCACATAAAAAACTGCAGAGGGCCAAATTTGGCCCGTGGGCCTTGAGTTTGACACAGATCCAGTAGACTTGCCAGCTATGACGTTCACAGGAAGTTAACAATGGCAAAGTTTCTACTTATAAATGGTCTGTGGAGCAGCACTTGGCCGACTACCATTCATCTTTTTCGCCGGTTCCTCGCATGTTTACACACCTACAGACGTGCCCGAGTTCCTCTGATGAATTGCTTTGGTCACTGGTCTGTGTCTGCGTGTGCTGCTGAGTAATAAAGAGGCCGGTGCCGTTGCTCCACTCCCACTCAGCCGCCCCTGAGCTTCGGTGCTCAGTGCTTTCTGAGTGGGATTTTCTTTGCTGAACGTGTTTCAGGCTCATTCATCCTTTGAGAGCTGCAGCAACACGGTTTCTGTGAAGTAGGGTTGTTAGGAGAGGATTACGCCAATATGCAGTGTTTTCAAACCCGTCTCAACGAGGCGTCAAAATAAAACGAAGACTAACTTAAAAGCAACCCACACATCTGCTGAGATTTTACTCCCTTGTCTGTTTATAGCTACATACAAATGCATCATCTTTAGCGCTACATTACGCTGGTTTTCACTGCTGATGTGTTAGATTTATTCTCCTGGGAACAAAACTAAGACGGCTCGTTCACTGAGCACAGATATCGACCAGCATGATGCAGGAATCTGGAACAACTGTGGCTACATTAGTCCAAGAATTTCAGTTTGATATATTTTTTGTGTCTGAGTCATTTGACAATAAGAAATTTGCTGTTGTAACATTTTGAACAAACTTCCACTCCTACATTTGCAACACGAAAGATGTATTTTTACTGAAGGGGTGATATCAGAACAAATATAAACTAATTTAGCTTTTACAGCCTGATAAAAGATAATCAAACAAAACAAAAATAAGCACTCAAAATAACCTGCAGACTAGTCTAATAACAATTATCTTGGCTATGAGTTAATTGATTATTTTGATGATTAACTGATTAATAGGATAGTAAAATGTCATGTTCTGCACTTTTTATTTTAACCACTTAAGCTTGTTTCATGCAAAATTAGGAATGCATTAAAAATACAAATAGGTCATTTAATTCCCTTTGTAAATAAGAAAATAAACATTTCTTTGCATCATACAATAACATCCTTTTTTAAATAATTTCTAGCAAAAAATAATAAAAACTCAGCCCATCCTGCTTTGTTCATTTGATAATAATAATTGGGTAGCAAAAGGCGTCTAATAGGAGATTTTTTTTTTCTTCTTTTCCAGAATTTGAACCAGGTTCAGGGTAGTTCTACCACTAACGTAAATCCAAAATGTCTACACTTTTTCCACATTTTTGGTTTAATTACTTCTCAGAATATGTTGTTCTTTCAGCAGTTGTCCTCTTTTGAGTCTGCACACTCGTTAAAGGAGCATTCAGACTCTTAAATGTGGACTTGACTGCTAAAGTTTACTATGAGTAAAAACAAAGTGAAAGTGCTTATAAAAGCTATTTTCGTGTTATTTGCAGCCTTATGGCTGGAGGAGGTAGGTTTATCTGCAGAGAAGTAACAAACCGGTACCTTAATGCTCTTTTAATGTTCCCTGTGCTGCCATTGGGCCTGATGGGAGGTGAGCGAGCTGAATGATAACCTGAACAGCCTCCATGAAACGACACCAGCAACCTTCTCTGCCACCTTCAGCTTCCAGGCTGACTCAGAGATTCAGCACAGCGTCCGGCCATAAGGCTTCTCATGGAAAAATATCTGCTGCTGTTTGCTCTAATTTGGGTTTGTTGTTTCCTTTGCTTCATTTATCAGGTAGCTGAATTATTTAGTTATTAAAACCCTGCAGATCAGACAAAGAACTGCTGCTGTTACTTCAACTTTCTACCAACTTTTATCAAGACTTGTCTATGCAGAGAAATCTGTAAAAAAAATCTCATAATTTGTCATCATTTGTGATTTTGGAAGTTGACAATCAACATCAAAAGCTCCTCAGAGAGGAAGTCTGACTTCTGAGTCACAGCAACAATCAGCTGCAGATTGAGGCGTCATCTTCCTCCGCTCAGGAAACGGAACAAAAAAACCCATTTCAGGCATCGTCTTATCAGGGAATGTCTGCTGATTTCCATCGGGGGGCAAAACGGCATCAAAGGAAACGTGAAGGACCTCTGAGACGGCACCTTCCCCGGGTGGCAGCGGCAGGGCAGGGGCCTATAAAACTGGAAATGGAGCTGAACGATCAGACCAAACAGCAGCTCGGTTGAAACTGGAGTTTTACCTGCATGAAATTATAGATGCAACGCTTTGCAGAACACTTTTCAGTACTTTGAAACAATCCAGCAACAAACCAAAGTGTGTTTTAATGGGGGTTTCATAAGTTAGACCAACAAAAACAAAACTAAAAGTTTAAAAAATGTCTTAGATGTTAAATGTACATGTTTAATGCATTCATATTTAGCTTGTTTTAGTCAATAAAGCATCTGTGAACACCAATTTTCTTTTAGCTTTTGCTGCATGTTTAGGGTTTCTGTCCTCATATACAGTGAATATTTTCATCATGCCACTCTTCTACCAAAGGCTGGGAGTCAGACATGGCAGAACTGGAGGGATTTGTTTTGAACACTGAGTTAAGGGTTTGTTGTTGACGGTCCAGTTATCAGTTAACTGTGTTTCACACACTCCCTTTTCTCTCCTGTTGTGGAGAAACTCTCAGGCTGCAGCCGCTAAGCGCTAGCAGCCAACCTGCTCCCTCCCCTCCCCATGTACAGAATGGAGGGAAGTCCAGAATTAAAGCATTGTTGTCCCTGCGAGCGTTGGTCACACAGCAATCGAGCGACAGCCTTATTTCATTCTTCCTTCTCGGCTGACCTTGCCTCTGGCCTCTGGTTCCCCGCCGCTGCCGCCCTGCGTCCAGAGCCGCTATGAGGACCAAGACTTGTCTCTGAGTAGCAAAAAACAAGCAGACTGTGAGTGGATTTTCCTATTTAGTTTGGGTTCAGTGAGGATTTCTGAGTATCCCCTCCTCCTCTTCCCCCCTCTCGTCTGTCTGAGCCCTTTGAATGAATGTGAATTTACAGTAATGTACCATTAAGGTTGCCATGGCGAGGGCTGCCCCCTGTGAGCATGTCAGTTGCCATGCGTGTTTTTCTTTTTCCTCTCCAGTTGAAGAATGGGCAACTGTTTGTGCTGCTTGTTTTTCTCCGCAGACACACAATGTGTTGCTTTCCTTTGATTTGTTGCAAGAAGTTTTGTTTATTTTGGACTTTGAATTCAAGTGAAGATTACAATGGAATATCATTTTATTTATGATTACAAGAATAATGTCATAATATTGTGAGAGTGAACGATTTTATCAGAACTCCAACACAAAAATAAAATTAAATTAAATGTGGATTGTTGAGCATTTTGTGTATTTATACTTTGGAATACGTTTTATAGATTATACTTGATACAAACAATTGGGCAAACAACTGCCTATTTTAAAGAAAAAACCACATGGACTGATGTAGTTATCAAATACATTTTGATAACTTTTTTTAACCTTTTTCCTTGTTAAAACCTATTTCTTGGTAAAATTGCATTTTACCAATTTTCTGGTAAAATTGCATCTTTATTCTCCCAATATTTTAATTAGGCAAACATTTTCATAGCCTGTCCCTAATCATCCATTGTATAACTCACAGAAGGGATGACTGAAATAAAAGCCACTCTTATAAGTTATTTTTAATAAAATATCGATTAAAATCAGAAATCGGATCTGGTACAACAACAACTGTAGATTTTGTTTTTAAGCCACATCTTCCAGGTTTTAAATGTTATCATCTTAAACAAAAAGATTTAGACAGGATACAGAAACCATAGTGATGTTCAGAGAAACCGACAGCTGAGACTCAACATGTGACAAAACTGTCTTCAGTTTTTGATGGACCTTTGCTCATCAGTGAGGCTCTGCTGCTTCTCTTCTTATTTTCTTATGACACTTCAGTTCAGAGCTGAAATGTGATTCACCTGCTCAGCAGAAGAAAAACTTTCCCCTGTTCTGCTGTGAAATCAGGTCCATCGCTGCCCTCCGTTCTCCGTGTTTACCTCCCCAAAGCCTCTCCGGCATGTCTGTTTGCTTCCCAATCTGACGACATCAGACTTCATCTCTTTGGAAAATTGAATGTCTTTTAACTTAGAAATGTACTTCAAAAGACGACACTTGTTAATAATAGAGCAAAGGAGTGAAGATACGAATGTAAGAAGATGCTGTTGGTTGTGTGTGGGTGTAAGGATGGTGGTTTGGGACTTAACCAGCTTGTGTCTAATTTAAATATTAAAACAGCAGTAAAAAATATGGGTTTTTTTTCTGTTTCTACTGTATTCTTGCTCTGTAAAGCTTTGAGGTATGTTGAGAATAAGGCATCTCTGCTGAAGAGCCAAAAAGCAAAATTGTGCTCATATGTCATCTCACGATATCTATGGCTAACATCGATTTCTACTTTATAATCTTTATGTCCAGTGTTTGTAATCTTTATTTCTCATCTCCAACAGGGGGGTTACGGAGAATAAAACACAAAGCCCTGTTTTTCTAATCGCATTAAAGATTTAGTCCTTTGCAGTATTGCAGTTATGCTGCATCTCAGCCAAGCTTTTCTGTTAGCAGCTCAGGAGTTTGTATAAAGGTTTCATCATCATTAGTCAGTTAATCTGAAATTAACTGACTAAATGCTTCATCACAAAATCAAAAAACGGATCGTAAACAAGTATTTGTTGGTTTTTTTAATGTCATCATTTCTAGCTTCCTTCAACAACTAACTGTGCTACATTGCTAACTCCCAGAGTTTAGGTTAACAGCAACTAGTCATTAATCAACAAATTAATTTCTACAATTGTTTTCATTACATAAGAAAATATTTCCTTATTTAAATAAGGTATATTTAAATAATACCTTATTTAAATAAAGTTAATGTTTTATATACTTACTCAAAATGATCAAATTAAAATGGTTATGCAGTTTTTTTATGTAAAATTTGAAAATATTAACATTTTTGATTTAAAAAAAAGTTTTTATGTGGCAGCAAGTTTGCGTAAATTTTTAAAATAAAGTCCAGTTATTGCGTTTTACAGTGCAGGTGCAACACCACTAGTTAGCCAGTTGGTGGCATCAGAGCATTTGTAATGATTTTTCGACGATTTACGGCTTAGATTGACAAAAAAGTTGACAGTCATTTTTATTTCCTCTGCCTGTCCGCGTTGCATCGACGGGCTTCGTCTCACGTCTCATGATTTCTCCCTCTTTGTCTCTGATTGGTTTTCACCACAATGTGAGTCTAATGTGTGTCTTTAATCTACAGGGAAACTTTCAGTGTCAAAATCGTCTTATTTTCCCTTGAATGACTGGTGGCACGGTTGTGACCTCATATTGCACTATTTAGAAATTGGGTCCAATTAATTGCACTTACAGAGTTTTGTAAATTCTTATTTTTAAATATTTAAAGTATTAAGGGAACCAATTTAGGACTAAACAAAGAAACTGAAAACTGAATCGTAGCTTTTATGAAATCCAGTCGAGGTTGAGTTTTTTTTCTTTGCTTCTTTGTTTCTGTTGTTTGCAGCAATATTTTCTGCTGCCACAAAACAGCCATTGGTTGCTTTCACATTTATTGCTCCACATATTTAGAGCCATTATAAGGCTGCCCCAATGGCAGCTCTGTAAATAGTGTGACTCAGATGTGGTGTGTTGTTGTAACCTCGTTGCGTTTATGAAATGAAAATGCTTGTGAAAAGATCGGCTCTGTGGCCTTTGTCATCTGTCCTCAGCTGTTACCAACAGAGAAACAAGCCGGCTGCAGTCTGAGCCGTCACCAGATCCAGTTTTACATCCATGAACAAAATCTCTACGTGTGAAACCTCCTTGATTTTTACAGGCGTGTGAGGCCTGCAGTGCTTCTAATGTTTCTCTGAGATGTTTTGTGACCTCCTGGATCAGTGGTTGATGTGTTCTTGGAGTAATTTTGGTTCATTAGCCATTTGTCAGGTTCAAAACTGGACTTTTCTGGCTGAAATAGATGAAATATTGGCCCCGTTTTGTTTTTCTGTCTTATCGGTTCTATTTGAAATTTAGTTTTATATCTACCTAATCTTACCAAACACAGAGAACCAACATCTAGTTTTATTAAAACAAGAATCCAGAGAAACACCTGCTGGTTTATAAATTGTGGACTATTTATTCTTATTCTTATTAAACATGGGAAACCAATATGTAGTTTTATATTTTTACCTTTTTGTCCTTTTTTTGGATTTGTTATTTTGTTTGTATTTCCTTCTAATTCAGGTAAAGCACTTTGAACTGCCTTGTTGCTGAAAATGTGCTCTATAAATAAAATTGCCTTAATTCTACAACTGAGTTGGAATTATTGATATAATTACTTGAAAACTGATTTTTGTGTTTATTTAAATAATCTTTATCCAATTTAAAATGTTAAAAGAAAAATAATAATTGGGTAAAAATATTTTTCCACACTTTGAGTTTTGACTTTTGAGTTTCTCAATTCATTATGATATATTTAGATTTGCACTGTACATTGTGACTTTCAAATTCCAAGTTTGATCATATGCAGCATTTCTTCCAGAACTCTGAACTTTTAGAGGCCATTTTTAAACAACAGTCACTTCATAATGTCAGCTTATTTGCAAAAACTGGACTCTAATGTAGCATTTCTTCATTACTAAATAAATTATTTTCCTACCTTCATATTTTCATACAAATAGTTAAACTTTCATGCAAGTAGATCTTTCAGTGGCTTGTTGCTTAGCTTTTTAATGTTTTATTGGGCCTGGCAACGTCTTCAAACATGTGGATTTTGCATATTTTGAAAAGGATTTGTAACGTGGAGCTTCATTTCCTCTGAAGTATTAAACTCATAAGCATCCCACAGTGCATTTGCCCTCTGTTGGTTCCAGTGTGAACGCAGACATGAAGCACATGAGTGGTTTTAAATTTAGTAAAAGGTCTGATTTAAGAAATAAAAAAACACCACTTGATGAAAAGCAATGGTTTAGCTTTAAGAGGGCAACATTTATGTGTAAACATCTACCCATAAATATAAAATAATCAGACTTGGATGGACTATGACTTGGATGTGATTTTGATACTTTAGAGGCAGGTTTAATCTTTCCTCTTGTTCTTTTTGCAGAGAACCATGAGCACTGTGGAGGAGGAGCCGGATCACATGATACCATGAAGACAAGTCTGCAGGTCCTGCGCTGCCAGCTGCTGAGTGAGTAGAGGAAGGGAGGAGAATGAGGCACAATGAGGCTCAGAATCTCACTGAATGAGGCAGAATGAGGCTAGAATCCGACTGAATGAGGCTAAATGAAGCTGAATGAGGCTAGAATCTGACTGAATGAGGCAGAATGAGGCAGGATGAAGCTGGCTTCTGTGCAGAGTGAAAGTAAACCTTTCACATAAAGAATTATAATTTTATGTGTTTTCTGTGTGTCAGAAAACTAGTTCCATTCATTTTCCTGCTTTAAGGATGCTCTATCTAAATATACAGTTAGTTGGAAAGTTAAGTGGAATGAAAACTTGTGATTGAAAACTTTGTTGCTCATTAACAGAAATAAGCGTTTAAAATATATCACTTTGTGTAATAATAATATAAAATGTCTTTAAGTCAAGTCAAGTTTATTTGTATATTACTTTAAGGTATTTCAAATTGCTTTACATTAAAACTACACCTGGTTAACAATTAAAGCAATAAATTTTCTCAAGTGAAATTGTTACACCTGAGATTGTTGATAAATGTTTCATTTATGACGTTTCAAAAGCAACTTTAAACGGGTGGGATTCGGTGTTTTCGTTGTTTTTGTTGTTTTGGGGTTTCCTGGAAGTTTATTCCAGATTTGTGGTGCATAGAAGCTGAATGCTGCTTCTCCATGTTTGGTTCTGGTTGTGGGTACAGAGCAGAACCAGAACACCTGAGGGGTCTGGAAGGTTGAGCAGATCTTTAATGCATTGTGCTTCTTTTAATTTACTGAGATGGATCTGCACCTATAACCAAACAAATCCCTCAGCGTAAGAGAATTTAGATGTCTAAAATATTCTTGCGTTTTGTTTTTGATTGATGAAATTACCTCCAGAACCCTGCAGTTTGCAGACAGGACATGATGTGTTTACCGCCTCCTCTTGTTGCTGCTTGTCAGGTTTGTGTTTTTTGAAATGTACCAGCTGAGGGAGGAGATGCTCTGAGCCGTGGCAGGATCCCAGCGTGGAATGTCACATGAATATGGAGCAGTGAGGTCAGGATGAGAGCCACCAGCGCTCCAGGACGGTTCGCTGAAATGGCTGATGATATCTGGTATTTACCCCCCGAACAGAACCTCAGGGCAGAGGAGCCACAGGCAGTTTCTGACAAATCTGCCTCAATCCCTCGGAGGAGATAAACCCGGACCGCTGAGAGCGTCTTAAGAGTTGGGAGAAAAGGAGGAAAAAGTCTGGGTTAAAACTGTCCAAACTTAATATCACAACCATATTTTGGAGACTTTTTTTCCCCTTCAACTAAATCCTTTCTTTGAAATTATAATCCCAGCTTTCTTTTATGTTTTCAGTTGGAAGTCCAGCTGAGCCCCAGGTTTCCTCAGGCTCCCTTTCATTAGGCTTTTCTTTTTCGGTTAGATGGAGCTGAAGGGCCCACCTGAGACCCGCGTCTCTGATTTCTCTGGGTGGAAAAGAAATCTAAAGAAATCTATAGAAGAAGACAGACAGGAGATGCTGCAGATACAGCAACTAAAAGATTATTTACTTTGTAGTTGTCATTTCTCTCCTCTTACATCATATTATAATGACTTCATCTTTTAATTTGAGAATCACAAACCTTTTTTTTGCTAAAGAAATTATGACATCTTTTAAAATTGTTTATTTGCAAAGTTTTCTGTTTTGCGTATTCCAGCTGTGTTCAATGTGTGGCTCGGGGCCATGTGTGGCCCCTGGATTCTTCGTATTTGGCCGAGAAGCATGAACTGTTGATGCAGATGTTCTACTTTTAATAAATTATTCCTACATATTAAAATCTTCCTGGAATTTAAAATGTTAGATACTGTATGATGGAGAATCAGGGCACGTCAAGAAAGTAGCAAAAATAAAATTATGCGAATTAAAGCCTAATAAAATTATACAAGAATAAAGTATATATTGGATTATTGTAGCATCTGTAGCTAAAAAACACATCAACATGAGAAAAATTCAGCTATTTGTGCTTCATTTAGTGTCAATACAGTTTATTGACGGATTTATTGATTGTTTTCTCAATTAAAAATTGAGATTTCATTACAGGTTAAGCAAAAACTATACCAATTGAAGGAGTTTTGGGTAGAAATGTCAGTTTTTCATCTTAAATTTAAAATATAAATATTTTTGTTTGTCAGTTTTGGCTTACCGGCATGTTTTGGAGTCTGTATACTCCAGTTGATCTAATCAATTACTGAATTAGTTGATGATTATTTCAGTAATCAATTGATCGCAAGTAATTGTTTCAGAAGGTATCAAATATTAAATTTTTTATTTTTTACATTTAACCCACAATTAAACTTTTGGACACAGTTGATGTAAACACAACAGCGATTCTTGTAGATTTTTTTTACGCCTTTCAATGACAGTTTAACTTAAGCATCATGTATGCTTGTCTTCTAACAAAAGTCTAGAGGAAATCTTTGAAAAAACTATTGATCCAGCCTTTTTGAAGTTCTTGCAAAATGGAAGTGAAGTGCATAGAAAGAAGGTCAGTCAGTGAAAGCAGGTTTAATATTCTAGTTTTATCTCATTAGGTCTTTTAAGTAAACATGTCTAAATGGTTTGTAAGTGAGAAGCATTACCTCCTCAGACTCCGTGTTTTCCAGATTCCAGAGAACTTCCTGTTTAATGTCTCTCCTTCCTGTCACAGCCCATCGCTGCTGTGACAGCAGCTAAATCGCTCCCCAAGTAAACAGTGCAGGGACTCTTTGTTGCTCTTGTTTCTGCATTCTCTCACTGTCTGATTCTCAGATAAACAAGTTCAAAGCTGCTGTAACCTGACAAACAATTTCTGAGCCGTTCAAACAGGAAGCCATTACCCTGCAACCGAGAGCTTTGCCTCTTATCTCTGAGCTCACATCTGTTTTCGTCCGCCCTTCTCTCCACCTCCTCCACACTCCGCCCATCCAGGCCTCCTCCAGTGCGTCCCAGACCTCCACAGGATGCGTCCTATCTGTCTGTGTCCGCCCCTGGGACACGGATCTGCCCGGGGACGGTAGACGACCACACCCAAAAGCAAACCTGAGGAATTTGTCTGTTTGTGCCTTTGCTGGGATCCATCAGGATGAACTCCAGAAGCGTCGACGTTTATCTCCGCGAACGTCACCGAAACAAATCTGGAGATTATTGTCTTCTATGTAATCAAGGCTCTAAAAGGAAAAGCACTTAAACAAAGAGAGTTTAAGTGCTAGTAATTCTTAATGCCACCTTTTATATCTATTATGCTTCCTTGAACAGGTTAGGGTAGAGCTGTGTGATATTCAAGATCATTTTAGTCTGCTCAGTTCTGCCTACAAACATTTATATGAAAAGTTTTATGTTTTCTGTTTTAAAATGTTTTCTTTTCCAAAGTAAAACTGAAACCAATGGTGGAAGTACAGAAACCTCTCACATATTTTCCGTAGTTTATTAGAAAACGTTTGCGGCAGTTTGGATTAAGTCGAAGGCAGTAGAAATGGGAATATAATCCTTTTACGTGCAACTAATTTCTGTGATTAATGGGAACAACTTGAGAGTGCATCAGTAGTTCATTTCAAGCTGAACGTTATTGAGCATCTTGTCATATTTTGGTTTGTGGCTAATAACTGTGGATGAATTTTTAAAGGTCATTAATTGGGAAATTAATCAAGCTTTTATCCCTGGTGGATTTATTCTGGAGGATACAACAGAGCAGAGTTCTTAAAAATAAAGCATTAAAGATGAAGTTAAAGATCTAAAGCCAAATTATTTTAGTGATTCATGAATTAATCAAATATGAATTACATTAGGATTGCATTTATTTGCATTTTCTGATTGTCTGCTAGTTTGACAATCATAATCATAGTTTCTACATCAATTATTCGTTCTGTCAGGAATAATATGTTGCTCTTTACTTGCTCTTTATGCCGTCATTATTGCTCCGTTACATCCCTTAAGGTGAAGTTGAGCATTATAGTGATTCATCTCCAGGTATTAAATAATTTTTTCATCATTAGGCGTTCGACATTGTCTCAGTCTCATTAGGAAACCAGTGGGAGACGCGTGGAAGAAGCTTGAAGGTGATTGCAGAGACTAACAAGGAAACATGATTAAAAGGAGTGATGAATAATAATATATGCAGAGAAAGCTACTATTTGTATATTTATAACTAGACATGTTACAAATTACAGATCAGAGAAGTCAGCCAAGGTCACAATTTCTGTCCAGGTGCAGTAATTTAATCTCGGCAGCAGTTGGCCAACAGCTTCAGTGATAAAAGGTTTTGTCTGCCTGAAGCTGATGGATCTGATCTGTTTCTGTGTCACCCTCACTGTTTCCTCTAAGCTTTGAATTAGAGGCTCCCACTGCTTTCAGCAAAGCTCCGTGTTTAAGGTTGACTTTGATTTCAGTCTTTTTTCCTCAAAAAACGTGTTTTGAATTCAAGCTTCGTTAAGGAATAACATGCAGAAGGGAGTGTACAGGTGTGATATTGGCTCATTGGTATTCAGATCTGTGCTGTAGATATTTCTCTCCTTTTGCCCCGGGGGCATCAGGGGGTAAAACACAGAGGGGGTTTTATTACTGTGGAGTGGATATGATCAGCATTAATGAACCTAAATGTGGCTTAGTGGTGGTGAGGGCATCTGTCAAGACTGTCTTTAATTTTGGTGCCTTTGGTGTCTAAAAGAAGATGTTATACTTATTTGCACACAGACTGGATGTAAAATATTGTCTTAAATAAATATAATGTTCATAATTACTTCATTAGGAGCTTAGACACGGCTGATTATGTATTTCAAATCTAGATAATTTTGCTTCTAGATTATGTTTTGGTTTTGCACTTTTGATTAGAAGATGCAGAAGTAGTTTAGTTTCTGACTTTAATCTAGAATGTATTTCTATCACCTTAATCCACATCTAATCTGAAACACAAACATGGAAATCTAAAGACGTGAAGTTAAATTATCTGAGTAAAAAAAGTCTGAATTCTGATTTTAACTTTTTTTTGTGAAGGTTTTAAGGCAAAGTTAAAGATCCACTTATTCACTCTGTCTGTTTTTAATATTTTTTTTGTTTTGTTTTCTTGATGTTTTATATTGTTTTAATTTGTATCAAATTATATTTTTGGTTTTATCTTCTTGTTCGTGTTCAACACTTTATTCAAAACTAATATATA
>CAEGAF010105710.1:0-17984 GCA_903067075.1 Micropoecilia bifurca
TTTACATAAATTGCATTACTTCACATGTACCAAGTTTTTCATTTTACTCACTAGTTTGTCACCTTCAGTTCTGTGTCGACTCCGTCAGATGGACTTTTTGTTGTTTTTGGTTTTAAATCATTTTATTTTGTTTCTTGAGAAGCATTTGTCTGTAAAATGAGTAAAAATATCACTAATAGGGTCATTAAAAATTATTTTTTATTTATTTTTGTCAGATGGTGATGACAATGTTCTGGGTCAGGTCCATTAAAAAATGTAATTTTAAAAAGAAGGTTGCAACTGGGAGCCTGAACCTTAACATCTTTACATTTCCACAACATTATTTGTCATATTTGCACACAAAGGTTGAGAAATAGTTTTAAAAATTGGGAAAATTAAAACCCATTTTGTCCCTATTCTCAGGAATCACTGATTTACATTGTTCAGGCTTTTCTTTATTTCAGAATAGTTTCCATCCCAAATGAACCTGATAAGTCATCATACGTCCACGTCTGTGAGCTGGTTCCTCCCTTCGTCTTTTCAGTCCCGTTTCAGAGGTTCCCATGACCCGTCACAATACAGTGATGATGTATTCACGCAGTGATGTATGAAATTCAGCCAAATAAAAACCTTTGTCCTCCCACACTGGCTAATTATTTGACAGATTGGAGGCCCGTTGTGTGTGTGTACTGAAGAAGCCCCCCATCCCCCACCCAATAAAGAGGCCACTTGCGGAAAAAAGGAAAAAATTCCTCTATAGCCGCCCCTTTTCTGTTCTTTGTTAGAAGATTACATTTTTTCAGCACATTTTGAAGTGACAAAATGGGGGAGAACTGTGGGTTTTCTTTGGGGGCTCCAGAGGGGCGCAGGGGGCCGGGACAGCAGTCAGTGGCAGCTTAAAAAGATTTTCTCAAGCAGAAATATTTAATCTTCTCAGGGAAAATAAAGCAGAGAAAAAAGAAAACAGTGGACAAAGAGAAGCTAATCATCCACAGGTCCCCCCAGAACCTCCCATCACCCCGTCAGCTATCTGTTAAAAACAAAAAGAACGAGACCGAAAGATTATGTAAGATCGATGGAATAAATCTGCATTTCTAATCATCTTGGTTCCCACATTTCTGCTTCTTCTGACTCATTGAAAACAGAAAAAATCTGCTTCAGTAGAGAGAAAATATGGGATGTTTCCCAGGAAGTCTAAAGGTTCTTCCTGTGGATCTGCAACAAACGCAGAGCAACCCAAACTTCACCACATTCTGGCATCTTTCTTCTGACTCAACTTTTTCCCAGTAGCAAAGACTCATCCTGATTAAAATGCTTCTGATCTGCAGCTTGGCTGACGGTCCAGCGTTCCAGCACACAAACAGCTTCAACCTCAAATGGTTCCTGAACTCGATGAAGAGCTGCTGTGATGATCAAAATGAAAACCGCTGGCTCTTTTCTGAAAGGTGACGGATGGGTCTGGAGCCGCCATCTTGTTTCTAAGAGGTGGAGCAGGAGGATGGTGCAGAGCTGAAGGCCAGAGCTCTGGTTCAGAGATGTGGACCAAGCCTGGAAGAACTGGATCCTGGATACAAGCAGCTAAAACAATCAGCTTCTTTTGTGGCTCTGCATTCAATGGAGGAAGGAGAAGATCAGATCAGGAGATTCTGCTGAAAACCTGGAGATCATCAGAGGAAGCAGGAGAATCTCAGCAAAATGTCTGGTTTCTCCATGAATCTCAGGAAAACAGAGAAAGAGACAAACAGAAGCTTAGAATTCTTATTCCAACAATAGTTTCTGTTAATGTGAATATTGACATCTATGTAGTGAAAGATAGTCTTACTGTCAGAGCTGAAGGAGCTTCTGCTCTCTGATTGGTGCAGACAGAATGTGTGCAGCAGACATGGAGACAGGAAGAGGAAGTGATTACTGGGACTGGGAACAGGTGAGGCTGACTAAGTGGATGGAAAAACTTCAAGAACCCGAGGAAGGTTTTGACTGGACGGCCATATTAGCTTGAGCCAAACAGGAGCAGCAAACTGTGAACGAGGCAAATCCAACAAATGGCTGATCCAAAACCCTAAAGGAAGACTGAGGGTCATCAACGCTGGACACCAGGCGGGTTTACTGTAAAAATGCAACCAAACATGTGGAAGGATCAACGATCGACTTTCCAGACCCGATAACAGCAGGAATACAGGAAAAGGTCCAACGTGTCGTAAACTCAGACTCACATTCATGACTTCATCAGGCCAGTGGCTCAGAGAGCTGTGAACGTTTTCAGTGAAATTCTTGAGATTAATTATCAGGTAGTGATTGTCTGGCTGCCATCGCTGGCAATTATACAGTTTGGGTTCATTTCATGGCTTTAAGATTAAGTGATGTGAAATATTTTATGTTTATTAGAAGTTGTGCAAAGGTTGCTGGGGTGGAACCAATGTTTAGTTTGTTGTTTCGTTAAGGTCGTGTTTTGAGTTACACTCGGTAAAGGGCAGCATGCTTTGCTTTATTTTCTAGTGTGTGGAGGTTTGGAGGAGCTGCAGGAGTTTCTGTATTAACCTTTTCAGGTTGAAGCGGCCAATGAGGCACACATTTTCATATTTTAGTTTGTAAATAAAGTTTATTTGAAGAATTAGTCGCGTTTGTTTAAAATGTGACGTAATGAGGCTATTTTTTGTAAATCAAGCCACTATATTATAAATGTTTTGCTGTCTGTTCTCTATGTGAACGTCTTTCTCTCTGTAAAATGTATTTTATGTTTCTGGACAGTTTTCATAGTTATTAAATGCCAGTAACTGTCGCAGAACGTCTTTTGTCCGTTTTCTACCTGCAGGTAATACTAACTACTCATGGTACTAACTACTCGTGGTACTAGTACTTGTGCTACTAACTACTCGTGATACTAACTACTCGTGGTACTAACTACTCGTGGTACTAGTACTTGTGCTACTAACTACTCGTGGTACTAACTACTCGTGGTACTAACTACTCGTGGTACTAACTACTCGTGATACTAACTACTCGTGGTACTAACTACTCGTGGTACTAGTACTTGTGGTACTAACTACTCGTGGTACTAACTACTCGTGATACTAACTACTCGTGCTACTAACTACTCGTGCTACTAGTACTTGTGGTACTAACTACTCGTGGTACTACTACGTCTCTGTTGCCTCACAACAACTCACTATTCGTCTGACCTTTGACCTCCTCCTTCTTGAGGTGCCAGGTGTCAGGCTGATTCCAGCCCAGGGTTTTCCTCCTGTCCTCCTCGCTGCTCTCATTCTGAAACATCTCTGTCTCACCTGCCTGTCCAACTTCTGTCCATTTCCTCCAGCCGAGGAACCTGAGAGGCCAAACGGGTCTCAGCTCACCTGGTCCACCAGCTGCAGCCGACCAGCCGACCAGCGGAGCTGTGGCTGCCCTTCCTTCCTCGCTCGCCTCCCTGCTTCGTAAAGTAAGACTCCTTCCTCTGCACCATCGATTATCCTGTCACGCCCACTAATCATCTCCCTGTCTTCCTGAAAGGGTCCGGATTTGATGCTGTTTCCCCACTGGAAACATTGTTCTGAAACTTTTGTGTGAATAAACTGAACCTTGCTCTCCCTGTGGTCCTTAGTTGTTGCTCACACCAGTCATCCAGCATTATGACAGGAGGGAGTTATAGATTATTTGCCCCATAAAACTCACAAAGAAAGTAAGAGCATCTGTGAAAACAGAACAGATTGTTCAGCATATTTACCTGATTGTTAAATAAGTCTTATGGTATTTTGAAAAACAGTAATAAATGTTTAAAGAAATATATTTTTCTTTATACTCTACAGATTCAGTGAATAATTTTTCTTTATGTTTGATTCTTGGAGCGAGAGGCGATGACAAACCAGGAACAGTCAGATCATGGAAAGTTTTATTTCAGATATATTTTTCTTTTCTGTAGTTTTATGGATTGAGCCGATTCACCATGTTGCTGCTTGGTGCATCGTAATCGTCTGAATGATCAGCTGATTATGTTTCAGACTGAAACATGGACAGACGGTGTGACGAGCCCAGCAGCGCCCCCTTCCTTTCTGTTGAAGGTAATGATGTTTTCTAGAGGAAGGTTAGTAGCTGATGGTGGATCCAACAGAGCTGATAGCCTTGCTGACCAACCAGCTCCTGTGTTGTTAGTAAGGTGACGCAGCAAAAAGCTCAAATCTTAATAAATGTTTAACATGGATGAAAAACAAAAAGGGTTTTTCATCCCTAACAGCACAACTTTAAATCAGTCAATCTTTATTCCAGACCAAAAAGGTCCATAATAAAAAAAGTAAAAACAAAAAAGTTATTGTTGGAAGAGATTTATGGGAATTATGTAAAAACAGGAACTATTATGGAATCGGTTTGAAACAGATAATGAAAAATTTTCACACTAAAAACAAACAAAGCCGATTTGAAGAGCTGAGGTCAAAGGTCAACAAGAAGCAGGAAGTGGCAAAAAGAGAAACTCCTGCGACTCGACGCGTCCCAGTCGGCGGCTGGGTGGTCATAAGGGACGGAAACAGCCAGAGGCGCCGACTCCACCGCTGCTCCACCCACTGCTGCTCCACCCACTGCTGCTCCACCCCCTGCTGTTCCACCCACTGCTGCTCCACCCCCTGCTGTTCCACCCACCGCTGCTCCACCACCTGCTGCTCCACCCACTTCTGCTCCACCCACTGCTGCTCCACCCACTGCTGCTCCACCCACTGCTGCTCCACCCACTGCTGCTCCACCCCCTGCTGTTCCACCCACTGCTGCTCCACCCCCTGCTGTTCCACCCACCGCTGCTCCACCACCTGCTGCTCCACCCACTTCTGCTCCACCCACTGCTGCTCCACCCACTGCTGCTCCACCCTCTGCAGCTGCTCCACCCCCTGCAGCTGCTCCACCCACGGTCCGTTCCTGGTGAAGCTCACCCAGAGTCCAGGCTGGATTCCACTGGACAATCCCGTCGGCTCTTATTACCCGTCACAGTTTTGAGTTTCACTCAACTTTCCATTAATGTTCTTGATACAGCAGTTTAACAGCCACATCCTTCAGATTCTCATGATTCCTCTGATTTAATCTTCTGAATAAAATAGTTATAGAATAAAATTTTAGCCTTTTAACCAAATTACTTAAAGGGTTATTTAAATCAAATTCAATTAAGGTTTTACTGGTCAAACCTCTACCCAACTGCAAATATCAATCATTTCTACAGCATTAAAATAATATTTATAGATTAGATTTGGTCACATCTGCTTCATTTCCTCGGATCAGAAACTTCAGATCCGGTTTCATGTCCTGGATTTTTCTGATTCTGAGTTGCTGCGTTACTTTGGCGTCTTTGCTGAAGGCTGGAAAACAAACTGGGATCAGAAACTCATCATTCTGTCCAATTTCTGTTCCTTTCAAATAAATTACATCCCTTCAGTTTGATGAAAGTTTCCTGTAATTTACTTTTCCTTTTGTTTTCCACTTCATGTCTATCATCAACAGAGGTCAAATAAAAATAATTTTCCATTTCCCTGCACAGCTTTTCTTTATTAATTAGGAGAAGTGTCAGCTGGTGGCGTCACTGAGCTCAAATCGAGCCAAAGCGTAAATCAGGTGATTCCTGATTGGACGCTTCAGTTTGAACACGTAGTCAAACAGAAAGTCTTCGGCTTTTACAGTCTGTCACGTTGTCACGCAGCCAGAGCTGTCAGCTGTCTCCATCTTTTACTTCGTTATATTATTGTTGTGTTTGCCAGCTTCTTTTCTTTCTTTTTGACACTTCCTGTATTTTATGTTTTATGATTTTCCGACAGCGATTTGCATTTCCCATAAAGTGCAGCTCTCGGCTCAGAGCCTGATCTCTCAGGACTCTGCAGGCAGGTTCCTCTAATTTCACACACAATAAGGCTTCTGCCGCTCTGCATATCAAAAACACAACCGTCTGAACTCGTCTCATTTCGCATCTGAAGACTCGTCCGACTATTATAGTTTCAAAACGATCTCAGAAATGATGCTAAAAATAATGAATGGGTTTTGTGCAGCAGATATGAATTGCTGTTCTGCTTATTGTTGCTGTAAATGTATTCCGTCGTGTTTCAAGCCTGCTCTATTGATATAGGCGCTGTTCTCCCTTTACAACATTTCTTTTATGTGTTAGAGCTCATGCATTAGTCTGCGGGTCTCATTAACATTCAGGGGGGAAAATAAACAAAAGCTTTGAAGGAGGATGTGCAAAAAAATCTTTCCAAGGAAGGAGCTTGAATAAAGACGGAACCATAAAATCAGCTTCTAGAACCACTGAAACCTTTCGTACTCCAATAATAATAGTGTTCAGTTTTCTGCTCTGGAGCCTCCAGGTGAATGTCAGGACAACGCCAACCTGGGAAGGGTCAAAGGTCATCGCCAAACCATCTGAAGTCCATCATCCTCAGGAGAAAATCCCTCATCAGCTGCCAGATTCAGAGTGAGAAGCTCAGAAAAACGACCACCAGCCCCAGAGCTACAGGAATCAGTTATCAGGTTAAAGGCCAAAGGTCATGACCCTGAACCAATATGGCTGCTTGGAAGCACTGAAGGAGAAAGCATCTGGTTTTCAGCTCCTGATACCAGCTGTAAGCACAGAGGTGGAGGGGTGATGATGTGTGATTTTATTTCTGTAACATTAATGATTAAAACATTAAAACTTGTCATTATTCCATAAAATATTCAGAGTTTTTATCTAATGCGTTTGGACGAGCAGCTGCTGGTGGATCCTCACTCATCTCACTCTGAATGGCTGATGAACTCGTCTCTTTGTTAACTGAGTGTTTTCTGGTTGGTGCTTGAAAATGCATTAACCTACAAACCCGATAAAAAGCCGGAGAAGATCCCAGTAAAACCAGTGGAACCATTAAAAGGCCTGATCAGAGCAGCGGTTTGCGAGAGTCTCCACTTGATCCTAATGCAGCTTTTAGACGATGCTAATAGATCACAGGCTGCTGTGATCAGACAAGGTAATGGACCTTTGTCACAGTGTGAGAGAGAGAGAGTGGCTTCAGGCGACACACACACACACACACACACACACACACACACACACACACACACACACACACACACACAGAGCAATGACCTTAATTAATAACGATTAATCCGCTCTCTCAAACACACACAAATGTGCAAATGGAACAATAAATATGCTCTTAAAAACGGCTTTTACAAGTGAGCTGAAACAATCTGCTAATCATTAGCAAACATCAGACAATTTGCCATTATTTCTCCGTGAAGCGTGGATAAATCTGGCCGGTTCCAGATCAGAGCTCAAACAGAAAGTCCAGATCCAAACCCGGCTCAGAGTTCATCCACTTTGAACTGCTGGACAGAAGCAACAGAAAACCAAATGTTTTCTCTGCCAGACGTTTTTCTTAATCAATGCAGACTTGATCTGATGTAATAATTTATAGTGATTCAGATCTTATTTAGACTCAAATATCAGGAATTCTGATTGTCCTTGAAATTGCAATTATTAAAATCTATTATAAAATTTCCACTGAATTATGGATCTAATCGTTTGTCCATTTATTTAAAAGTAAAAGTCACAAAATGCACAAATAAGAAGCAAACAGTTTAAAAGTACTTATGGTAAGTTGTTTTTCTTGTCCCAGAAAAAGATTTTATTTGACAAAAAAGCAGGAATTATTAAGACAAAGTATAAATTTGAGAAAAAAACAATACAGAAGTCAAAAAATAAAATATAAGTATGAATATATACAACTTTATGAGCTTAATAAGTGCAGATGAGAGCAGAAAGTAGCAGCTGCTGGAGGGAAACCAGTTCCAGAAATGTGTCAAAAGATCGTAATATTCAGGAATCCCTCGACTTTTAGACGAGTTTAAACAGAAAATAAATACATGAACATTGGTGATTAATATTGTAACATATGAATCTGTGACTGTCAAGACTCTGGGTTTTTGGTTTTGTTTATTTCTGTTCCTCTTCAGTTGTATCAGTTATATTCTGGTTCTCTAACGTTTGTTCTAGTTTTTTATTTGATATTGCTCACTTTTGCTAGATTTGTCTTGTTCTTGTTTTCCTTGCAGCCTCTTGTGTTTCTAGTTATGTTCATTTTTCTTATTTTACTGCAGGTCTGCTCATTCTGCAGTGTCAGTTATTTCCTGTTCTAGTTTCAATGTTTCTTTAATCGAAGCTTAAAACACTAAATAAATTATAATGAGCTTATAAAATGTGTCTTGTTGTCATTTCCCTCGATAGAAATACAAATACAGCTGGACTTGATCATGATACTTTCACTTGTTTCTGACATTTTGGTCCAATCGCCTCATCAGGGCAATAAAAGCTTTCAGTCAGATATTGAACAGTAACATTGCCTTCATAGATAATTAGAAAGTTGATAATAGTATTTTCTATCTTCACAATGTTCAAATAATAATTGTACTTGATTGCATAGCAAAATAAATTATTTATTCTACTCTCGTTATTAATAATCTGGATCCCGTAGTTTGTTGTTTTGATGAGATCAGCCTTTTTACTGTTTAGTTATTCTAGTTTGTATTTATTCCTTGTGTTGGATTCATTCTCCTGTGCAACATTACTGGCCTTTCTGTTGGTTGCTCTGTTGCTGGGTTGCTTCTGTGTTTTGTTGTTTTTCCATCCCTTGTGTCTTTTTTCTCTGGGGTATTTATGGATACTTAAAATGAGAGTCTTGTAACTTTTAGATTTGTTGCTTGTCCTCTACATTTGAATGAAAAGGTCTGACAGCCTTTGTTAACGGAGAGACATCTAAAAACTGGACGACTGCTGTGTGACACCACTAGACTGAGGAGTCCAACCTCAGTCCTCCAAAGTCCAGCATGTTTTATTTCAGTCCCTGGTTCAATCAAATGGTTGGTCTTTAGCAGGAATCTGCAGCTATTTGACAAACTGAGGACAGAGTTTGAATGTGTTTTGGAGCACAAACAGCTCAAACATGTAGGATATTGTGTCTATAGACACTCCTGCTGTAAAATTACAATATAAGAAAATAAAAGGAATGCATTTCTGCTGGAGGCCAAAAGAGGGTCATTTGTAAAAGATGTGCTTTTTGGAGACAAGAGTTCAGCAGCGTTTAAAATGCTGAAAACCAAAGCAAATTATAAAAAAGATAAATATTATAAAGGAACAATTTGAACAAAAATAAGACAAATGTATAAAATTAATGTGATCTTTCCATGTTTTAAATAACTGAATAGTTTAGTGAAGTGAATGTTGGCCTTTGATTCTTTTCTTCCAGTCAGAGTAATCGCTCACCAACAGCTCACTGCTTCAGCAGACAGCAGAGCAGCAGGCTGATAATAGGGGACATAAAACAATAATGATTATCCTGCTATGTAAATGGCAATTAAAGGACACTAAGTGCTGCAGGCGCTGTCCTCGCTTGGGTTAGGTAGGAACGGATCCAGCTGCTGGGAGTCGCTGGCCTCTGACTCTTATTTGTCAAAATGAGGGAAACAGAGTGAAAATATCTGCCACTTTCCATGTAATCAATTAACTTTAATTTAATGGAAACAGTGATCAAAGTGATTAGAGAACATCTCCATGTTGAAGCCTCTGCAGCTTTAAATGGGGATGTGATAAATAGGCATTGCTTATTAATCTATGCCTGATGAATGGCAAACTGAAGTTAATGCAGCAGGAAATGAGCTGCGTCAGTTTTACTTTCTCATCATTATAGAGTTTAGAGGAGGAGCAAACTAACAGTGACGGATGTTTAAATGTTCATTGATTGGTTTCCTCAGTAAAACACAGCAGAAACTAAAGGATTTATATAGAAGTGTGCTTCCATCTAGTGACGGTTTCTGTATAAACAGACATAAAAGGAACAAACGGGACATTTTTCTGCTTATGTTGTATTATTATGATTTCTTAAATTATTTTTAATCTGTGCTCTTTAATGCAACTCTTCCTAAACAGAAATATTGTATCAAATAAATGTCCTTGAGCCGCACAACATCTTTTACTGTCATTATATTTATTAATGAAACATCATAAAGCAGTTCTTACTAGTGGGATGGTCGAATCCCTGACCGCACGCTTATATCAGTAACTCTTTATGCATAATTAATTTTTTTCATACAACACTTTAGTTTCAATAACATCATTTATTAGTTGATTTGGATTTATTTGTTCTATTTGTTAGTTTGCACATTTAGTTGACATATGTATTTATATCTACTTAAAGCTAATTTAGTTTGCTGAAGATTAACTCTTTCTTTGTTTTCCTGCCACCTACCTGCTTTGCAGTGGCCAGACAAAAGCTGGGGGTCAGGGGTCAACAGGCTTAATACTGATTGGACTGAACCACTAGTTCCTGCTGGCAGAGGGAATTTGCAGTTTGTTTAGATATGTTTTTGTATTTAAGTAAATAGTATTTAAACTTAAATATTTTTGATTTTCCTTTTTGGGTCTTTAATTTAGCCAAACTTAGCTGTACTGTTATTTGTTTTTGGTGTTATTTTTAATTGCATTAATGTTTGGTTACCCATATTGTGTCTTAATTGATCTGATCAGCCACTATATAAACCCCGCGTGTCGTTTCTTTGTTAGGTCAGTTATGTTTGTTTCTGCAGCCACTTTGTATACATTTTTTCCTGAGTTCAGTTTTGTTTCTTTGACCTCTTTAATGAGCTCAGTTTATCTTTTCTCATTTATAACCCTTTGGTGAAAATAATAATAACTCCCCCCTATTTTTCTAATCTATCCTGTGACTCGTCCCGTTTTTAACTCGGTCCATCATACTAGTCTGTAATTGGGGCCTGTCCATTGCAATGCATAGGGAGAGCAGCGACTGACTTAACCAAGTCAGTCGCTGCTCTCCCTATGCATTGCATGGCACCTATTGTTCATTCATTTCAATGGAGCGAGATCCTAAAATTACAGTATTTTTGAGCAATCACTGTTTCATCATAAATTCACATAGAAATGCCATTCAAACTTCAGTTTGTAGATACGCCCGTTATCTCATCTGAAATGAAGACGGTACGTTGATACAAATTACGGATTGTCCATAACTTGTCTACAAGCGACCAAAAGTTTTCAATTTTTCGAAAAGTTAGAATGCGTCACTCACTCAGCTACAGTGTGGGAGAGAGTGGATTTCCGACCCCAAAATAATTTCTAACTCGCCCACAAATATCGCCCGATTTGCATGAAATTCGGTCAGGAGGTGTGACATTTTGTTTAACCCCTAAATTTCCTGAAACTAGTTTCTGTCCATCTGTGTTTAGATTTCTTCTTTCACCAATCCTGTGGAAAGTTCAGAAAGTCTTATAGTAATTTAGATCTGAAACATTAAACTACATCAGATAGTTACAAACTCAGAAGAAATTTGTTTTATGCATTTTGATTCCTCTTTCTCTCCTCATACTAAATATGTCCTGTCTGAGAAACTCCTGGCAGAAAGAGCTGCGATTGGAAACCAGAATCCTTAACTAGTCAACAACCATTTCTACAACAGTGACCTTAAGCCTCTATGAAACAGCAGAAAATAGATCTCATGGTAAACAGTGAATATTGTAGTTGACAACATTTAGTCTCAGAAAAAAAATCTTATTTATCTTAGTTACTGATAGATAAGTTCTTCAGACAGATCGATTAAGCCAATAATCATAGTCATTTATTGCTACTTTTATAACAGGTTTTCAATACAAAACTAGATAAATTAAAGTGAAAGTAACTAAATGCTGTAGAAATGTGTCTAACTTCAGTCTGTCTCACAAATGGGTAATGACCTTATTACCCATGTGAAGCCACCAAAAGCCTCATTTATACCAAGCTTTATCATTCAGACATCAAATGAAAACAGTTTATCTGATATTCAGATTATCTTCTTGTCAATTGAGCTTCAATCTGGATGAATGTCACAGATCATATATTTTTTACTTTAGGTTCAAACTAAGCTGCAGTCTGATGGAAGTGAACAAGCATCACTAAGTGGCTACAGCTGTTTTTGAGTCGCCCCTCCTCCCCGTTCTTGAATTTATTGCTTTGCGCTCAACAAGATGATACTAGTAATCTCAAAAAGTCAGACTGACAGTTCATTTCACAAATCAATATTTACAATTTACTTCTTTCAAAGTTTATTCTTGGAGAAGGCTCCACATTATCCACCTCCCAAATAAGCTGATCATATCTCCATCGTCCCTAGAATGAGTTTCCTCCCCAAAATGTGTCGTCGTCCCCCCCCCCACTCACTCCCCCCTGAAAATCAATGTCTGCGTTTGTGTGCACTTTAATCTGGCCTCTGATGACAGTAAATCTTTATCTGTTTCTGGGCGAGCAGCAGCAAGCGCCTGACAACATTTGCCATCAGAACAAAGAAGCGAGCCTTTGTGGACTCTGGGAGAAACATGGAGCTGTAATGTTTCAGCTGGGCCATTAATCACAACGGCTGACAGCCGGACCTTCCCAGCTTCTCTTCATCGCCACAGCTTGGATGAAGAGAAGCAGCTTTCCAGGAACAGGAAGATGGAAGTCGTAGCTCCACTATCAACTGGAGACGTTTTGGATGTAGCACCTCAAACAGAAATTTAAGATAAATAACACTAGTTTAGAGGAATATAATTATATCAATAGATAAGTTATGTTGATTCACATTAAGATATGTTTTTACAAAAATTGTGTCAAATGCACTGTCAATCTGACCCAGTACATTTTTAGTTGTTTTGCAAGAAACTTCTGGCAAACGTCTTTCCCTGATTGCGCGCGAGGAAGTCGGCCAGAACCTTTGTTTGGACAGGTAAGGTAGCAGATTTAATTTCCAGGTAGTCAGCCCCTGAATTCTCAGAACGTTCAACACACATCCAGTGTAAAATCAGAGCTAGAAGCAAGTCAGTAACGCCATTGGTCAGAAGTTTTCCAATACACAACAGCAGGGCTGAAATAGTATAAATACTCAATGTCAGAAATAGGAGACAAGATATTTTAGATTCTGAGACGATGAAAATGTAATGTGCGAATATGCAGATGTGCATTAAATGTCTTCCTGTTTGTCTTGAGCGGGTACAGTTAATCTCTGGCACATTTTTAAGGTGGTTAATTGTGAATTCTGCTTCTATTGAACCGTATGACTCAATTTGTTTTGAATATTTATTGTTTTGCTCCATTAACTATCCAATAACTAAAAAAACATATTATTAATCTTATTATATACTTAGTCAAATGGCACATGCCTAAACACCGTTACACTAATAAAAAACACTTCTTTCCATTTTTGGCAATGAGGTCAAACAATATATCAAAACTATTGAAAATTCCACCAATACTAAAGTTATTCAAATTTGCACTTTATGATCTCTTTTATGTATTTATGTAATACTAGGCTGATGTACTGACTCAATGTTTGTCATTATGTTACTATGCTGGTTTTGTAATATTATGAATCTTAATCAAGATTATAAACAAACAGAAAAGTCCAGATGCATCCTGGGAGGCGTCCCATGTTCATGCTGGAGGAGAGAGAGGAGGGGCGAGTGAAAGGGTTTAAAACTCCCCCTGCTGGCTGCCCCATGCATAGCATCATAAAACAACATGGAACTAAACACTTTGAAAATATATACAAATACATGAAAACAGAAATGAAAAATACTTCTACAAATAGATGGGCTGTGATTGGTCTTACAGTGTATTACAATAACATGATTGAATATATATATATTGATAATTTGTTTACTTAATATCATGCACAGTGTTGTAATATAATAACATTTGTAATAAAAGTGTTTTTTTATTATTAATATTAGTTGGTCTGTTTCATTTGATTAGGTTTTGATCTGGTTTGTGTGGAGTTTCATTTTCAATGACATTCCTATGCTGCCATCTGGTGGAGGGTTAGGGACATAGGATGAAACCCACTTGCACATCAGAGCAAACAAAATAAACTAAAAGTTGTAGAGAGACAATCTTGGCCCAGAGAACATGTGGAAGGCGCCTCACATACCCTCCATGTTTGGTCGTTGTGGCTCCTTCCCTTCACTCAGCTGCCATTAACCTCCATTCATTTGAAGAATTGCTCAATCAAAACAACTCCAAAATTATAATTGCTCTTTTTACCTAACTTGGTTTTCTATGGTGCCTCCAACCCTCTGCAGCTGCCCACCACATTTCGTGGTCTGAGCTAAAGACTCCCATTCATTTTTCTGTCTAGTCAGTCTGGCTCTGAATCTCCTATAGAGATGGTTTTAACCCTTAGTGCCTCTTACTTCAATTTAGCCAGATTTTATTCCAAATTTTTTTTTTTACTCTGTTTTGGAAATAAGTCACACTTCACTTTTAAAATGCCATCTGAGCCTCTGTTGGATGAAGGATTTGCTGCTCTGAAGACTGGACTTTGGTTTAAAATATCTATTATTTTAAACATGTTTTATTTGATTTGATTTGTCTTCAAACTCAGTTTTTAAGACAGAAATCACAGCTTAGATTCAACTCTCATCTCTGAGCTTCTGCTATGTGCCAAAAATGTGTGTAAATGCCGTTCAGAACATCAGAAATGGCCTTTAAAATGTCTGTCAGCATTTCCCAGAATGCATTGCATAGTTGGGCTTCAAATTGTAGCTTGTAGTTCAACTGTTTTTGCTGCAAACCTTAACAAACCATATACTGTTGCGATCAGAATGAGCTCAGCTGTTGAACTGGATGAATTAGAATGAACTTGGAAACATGTAGAAAATCGGCACCATGACTCAGAATGAGGTGGATTTTGTTGAAGTGCTGCCTGTTGATCATAGAGGAAACATCCCCTGGTGGCAGCTGTGGGTAAGTTAATGTGTTTGGATCACATAATACTGAGCATTCTAGAGGTCTTGCGGTGTATGATGGCACTAGAATGACTCTTCACTTATACTGGGGTGATGAATCCCAGCAGGTGCCTGGAGACCTGCTGCAGCTGGTCCAGGTTCTCCTTCCTTGGCTGGGTGGTGACACCTTGCTATGGCTGCCTTTGTTCATTCCTCTAGGTAGCACAGGGAGCCATAAAAACATGGTGAAGATCTACTGGTGTACCGTTCATGTTGGCTAGCTTGGCAAAGGTGAGTCAGTGCCCCACGAAGCAGACTGTCAGGACTCAACCCAGACCAAGAGAATCAACGGAGAACGCTTCTGCTTCCTGGGCATGCTAGTTCCACCTAGCGGTGTTAACGGATAGCGTGTTTTTGAAACCAGGGGCTCGGTACGTATCAGCCTTCCCAGGTTCCGCCTATAGGAACAGCACGTGGGAAAGGTGACTCCAGGACTCGGGAGTCTTAAATGCAGTCCAGTCTTCTATGAGGAATAGCCTCACACACACAACATGCACACCAACTGGTATCTGTCTTCAATCTACAGCTCCATTCCTAACTGCAAAAGGAAAGAATGCTAATTTCAGGAAATCTTCAGCTTAAAGGTCTAACAGCCTTAACCTCCTAAGAGCTGAGCTCTTGTATTAAATCCTTTGATTTTTGCAATTGGGTCCCAATCAGCCCAAATATAAAAATTGTTTTACATGATGTAGTTAAGAACAATTATGTTCACATATGAGGACATCAATATAAATTTCAGACAACAATCTCCCAATTGATTAATGTAATCCAAAACCTTTAGTTTCTGTTCACATTAGCATTATTTCTGAGTTCAGCAACAAAATGATACACAGTAGTTGTGACTGTTTCAGCAATGTGGCCTATTCAAAGTACTACTAATGGGTATGGGAAGACATAGGCCCTTAAAGTAAATTGCATTTCTGCTGTTCTAAACAGTTGACTTAATTTTTTGAATATGACACTTCAAACATTTAATTCAGTCTTGATCTACTTCAAACTATTTGCCCCCTTATGGGATCAGACTTACTTATCTGTAAAGAGATTTGTAAGCAGATAACCTTGCAAATAAAACTGCACTCAATTTGTTCTGATGTGCTTTTTGGGATTTTAGTTTTTTGTTAGGTTTATTTCTCTAGTGAGTCTCCATGTTCTGTCCTCCCCTTGATTGTTCCAGGTGTGACTCATTCCCTGATTATCCCTCTATTTAAACCCACCTGTGTTTGTTCCTTATCTGTTCCTTCTCTAAGTTGTAGTTCCAGTCACTCATTTATCAAATGTTCTTTGTTAGCCAGTGCTACCAGTTTGAGAGCTTTACCATCTGCTCAACTGTTGAGAGGATGGTAAAACACTATTGTTGGTTCCAAAACAAAAGTGTATTTTACTATTGTGGATACCCTTTTCATTAAAATAAACTCTTTTCATCCATCTTTCAACCTGGTCCTCTGACGTCTTCCTCACTGCACCCCAATCCAATTCATGACACTTGTACTCTGCATTTCTCAAGTTTGCCACCTTTGACATATGGACATTAGCTGTTCTGTGTACTGAGACATGGAACAGTTCCTTCACTTGGTGCTTTTTCTATTGGCGTAAAATGTCTGGGTCCAATTCCCCCTCTGACGTCAGCCATCAACCTAAGCAAAGACAATTTTGGCTACTTCCATGCATAACTGCATGATCTTTCTTGGTGAGCCACACAGGGGTCTTTGCAGCCACTCATTTTCCAAAGTCAAATCTGTAATTGGTTCCCTCAAAGTCCATTTCTTGCCACTTGTGTTGTCGAAACTAATTATAAGGTCACTTACACACATCTTGGAGTCTATTTAGGGCAATTATTGTCCTAAATGGAAAATAATTGGTTGCGAGATAGTCACTCTTATCAGTTTGACATCTTAGGCATCTTCTTGCTCTCTTGCATGCACAGTAGAAATCATTGGTTGTGGCACATTTCAATACCATTTTACCATGTATATATATCAATACTTGGTGTAACTTGTGTTGTGGAAGCTCTCCCAACCTTTTTCATTGCTTGAGTTGGTAGCTTCATCAAACTGATTCTTGCATTAATAACTTGCATCTATTTTATTGTAACCATTCCTCACATTTGGTTGATTTAAAGATCCAATCTCTATAAACCTTGGCTGCAGAGTCTGAGAAAGATGACCATCACCAAGCCTTACAAACCCAGATTCTAGATCTTCAATCTTTGGAAATCTTCCCCATTTAATCCCAGTATCACCATCTCTTTTAGTGCTCACATTTTAGGATATTTATAATATCCTAACATACTACAAAATTCTATTTATAACTTGAGACAAACGGCAACATGTCATTATGGGCTGTTTCATACAACCTCTAAACTGAGGATTATAATGCATCAAAAAGTTGAAGCATGCCTTTATAAAAGTTAATTAGCTAAAGCAGCCAGTCAGATACTGGGGTGGAACTGTCTACAGCCACACAGTGATTTCCAAAGGTGCATATTCAGATTATTGTATTTTTCTAAGATTGTATTTTGTGGTTTTGATTCTCATGTTGAGCTGTTGTGATTTCATGGACTTTATTAGAATAAAATGTAAATTATTTTTAAGTAGAATGGTTACTGTTTATGGTTGCACATTTATGCATGACATTAATGGACCTCTTTAGATGAAATGACAAGCAACAGGTAGTAAAAATGTGTAATTTCTCAACATCAACAAAATTGAACTAAGTACTTATATCCACATATTGGTACATCATTGTATGAAGCATAGTAAATGACTATTAAAATAGTTTTTGTAAGATGTTATCACATCAAACACTTAATACTTTTTTTTTTAATATCTAAACAAAAAATAGTGATTTTTACCAGAATATAGTTTTTTATATTCTACCACTAATGCATGTCAGTAAAATTGCCTCATTCTGATTTCTACAAAACCTGTATGTGAAGACTTAGGATAAGTTAAAGATATATATTACTTTATCCCTTTAATTGAAATTGATAAAATGTGACCTCATGGTTAAGACATGACAGAGTTTCAGTGAAGTTTATCAGTGTCAAGTTGTAAATATATACAAAGTAAAAATTTAAAAAGAAATGATTTTTTCTGAATTTAAAGAAGAGTCCAGCCAGGGAAAACTTAACGTTAGGGTTAACGTTAGGGTTAACGTTAGGGTTAACGTTAGGGTTAACGTTAGGGTTAACGTTAGGGTTAACG
>CAEGAF010105712.1:0-22773 GCA_903067075.1 Micropoecilia bifurca
CTGAGAGAATTAAATAAAAATAAAAATAATTTGAATATTAGAGAGTTGTTTCAGAGGTCCTCAGGGGATATAGTTTTGATAGTATTTTTAGTTTCCTTAGAAGGACGGGTCTTATGAGAAGGATATAAGCTTCTGATCCATACTCCAACCTGAAAGGTGGCGGTAATGCACCTTAAAGTTGTTTGCCAACCTCCATAAAACCAAAAGAAGAAGAAGAAGAAGAAGACCCTCCCAGACTCCTGCCCTGCTGCAGATCTACAAGGACAAATGATGGTGCGTACGGAAAACAAATACCTTAAATATACCTTCAAACAAATTCAACCTATAGTCCAGAAATAGTAACTTTAACCTAAACATACATAGATAGACACTGCAATGTAATAGTAACACAAACAAACCCGGGACAGTAAGTGAAGCAAAATTGCAATGTTTAAATTAATCATTATAACCAAATATAGAAAGTAAGTGAATTAGAAAGAATAAGGGACAAGTGGTAAACAGAAACTGAACCACTTTGTCACAACAACCTTTAACATATTTTTTACATGTAAATGTCAATGTATTTACTGAGATTTAAAAGTGACAAACCATGTACCCCACTGACTGTGGGGTACATAATATTGAGTAAAGTCTAATTAAACCCAAATGACTCTGATACTTGTAAATAAAATCCTGTGTAGCCATCTGAGTTCAGATGTCGCCTAATTATGAAATAGTCCAAATGTGTGTCATTTAATCTCAGTGTAAATCCAGTTATTCTCTGAAGGCCTCAGAGGTTTGTTAGAGAACATTAGTGAACAAACGGCATCATGGAGGCCGAGGAGCACAGCAGACAGGTCAGAGGTCAGGCTATAGTTATTAAAAGAATATTCTAAAACCTGAATTAAATTCAGTTGATTGGATTTCATTTTTCATAGGAATTGTCTGTAGGCCTCAAACACAGGACTGATTGAGGAGGATCCAGAAACATTTCTGCTGCTTTAAATGTCCCAAAGTCTCAATGGCCTCCACACAGAAGAAGTTTGGAAACAGCAGGACTCTTCATAGAGCTGCCAGTGAAGCTCTGCGAACAAGAGTGACAAACTTCTGTCGTTTCCTTTCCGAGTTAAGACTCAGCGTCTCCCGTTTTGTTTCCTCGCTTGCGTCAGAACCCGAGAAGAGGTTGTGATACTCCGATAATAGTTTGTTCTCTTACAGAAGAACTATGAAGAATACGCTCAGTATGAACTTAGCATGAACTTCATCCAGAGGTGACCTCTGCAGCTGAATTTAACAGAGGAAGCCTTTCTGCTTGCTAAGCAGACAAATTAAAGGGGTTTCCCATTGAAGATAACATCAGTCATGTTCAACAAGAAGCCTTGTAATCCACTGCCTTTAATTCATGTCTTGTGGTTACTGTTGCACCATTGTGAAACTCAGTATTCAGACAGGTTTCAGACACACAACTCACAGAAAGCACGTGCAATCTAAAGAAACCTTTACAAGTAAAGTGCAAACCTGGGCTCAGTATTTCCCAAGTAACCCTGACTCCATCTTAAATCCTCCTCAAAATGTTGAGCTTAAATGTCTAAAAAAAGGCCTTCCTTGCAGTTGTGATGCTGCACTTAGAAACTCAGTTGGCCAGAGGTTAAAAACAGACAATCCATCATGTGAATGAGGTTTTCTTCACCACCCCTACGGCTTTAAATAACATGTGTGCGTGCATGTGTGTGGACAGGAAAAAAAAGTCAGTCACAGGAGAAGAGAGGAAGTGGACCTATTGTGTGTGAAGATTAAAGCTCACAGTTGAGCTCTGTGTTGCTTTGTTTACCTTCTTTTCTATGGAGGACAGCAGATCTTTGAGAATAGCCAACTTGGTCACCAAGTTCTCCAGCTCCTGGTCTCCTCCCTGATTCACCGACTGATGGAGGAAGAAGAAAAACTATTAAAAAACCCCATGAGATCAGTGGGGTTTTTAACACAAAACTAAGACGAACTAATGATGTAAAACTATTTGCAGTTGATCGTTTTAAAGTGCAAAACGTATTCTCCATGTTAAAACAGGACAGTTTAAGGGAAACAGTGGCTGTTGAAATTAGGTCATTAAAATCCAAGTTTGACCTTTTCTGTGTCAAACAGAAGTGATTTAGTTCAGGAGAACACAGACATATCCTGTCTGTATAAAATCACCTAGAGGGGTGAGTCTGAGGCAAAAAGTTAGATCAGCAACCAGAGTTTGCTTGTGTTCAAATCTTGATGGGGGAGCATAAGACTCCAGATTATGAGGTCGAATTGTTTCATCACAAAATCAAAAGTGAATTGTGGTTTTAATTGAGCTACAATAGAGGATAAGGTAATAAGGTTAATTCACTCGACAGAAAAACCGCTGTGACCTTACTGACTTACTCCAGCTAACATTTTTACTATTTGCTAGTATTGTCGTCACCGGTTTTCCTTCCTCCGCGTGTGGTTTGACTCACCGCTCCAAAGACTGGCTGTTGATAAACAACTAGTCCCAATCCAGCTTAATGAGGCATATTGCAAAAACAATCAACGTTGCAAAAAAGCGAGCTTCAACCCATGCGTGTCGTCCAAAATTTAGTCAAACTTTTCTAGCCTTCTGCATCAAAATCTTCTAAACAAACTTAAGATGTCAGTCGCTATCTAGTGATTTTTCACTGCAATTCATTACCGTTTATACTTTATAACACAAAACAGCTGTTGGAACAGATAAATGTGGCGTCTTCAAGCATCTGGAAACTGTGCAGAAGGACAGACACAGATTCTGGGGATCTGTAATTCTTTTCATTATCTGATGCCTAATTTATTTGCATTATGGCACACAAGGAAACAATACCACTGAGGTGTTGCTTTAATCATTTAGTTTGTGTAAACTCTAGAATTTGAAGAAAGCACAATAAATCCTTGTCATTTTTCTGGCGTCTGGCAAAAAAAAGTTTTGTTTATCTTAACTGACCAAAAAACAGGAAAGGTTTAGTTTGATTTAATGTCCGACAGTGTAAGAAAATAAGGTTGTCTTTATACACATTCATAAAATCTCTGTCTCACAGCATTTCAGCCACTAATGTGGAAAATCTCTGAGAGGAAAATCTCCTATCAATTTGTTTGACATCGTTGAGTAAAGTGACCCTCATTATTCAACAAAACTCCTACAGAAAGGCTTTTCTGTTACTTTTAGCACTATTGTGTCTTCAAAAACCTTAAACTGAATTAAAAGCCTTGACTAATATTATGCACATTTCCCACAAATGGCCCCCTGGGGTAAATCTGTGGGGGGTAAAAACTGAATTCATCAGGATCTTTGATGGTGTGTGCTTATTTCTAGCCAAAAGCTCCTGGGAACCTGTGAGAGTTTGTGGTAACATAAACATTTTAAATTAGTAGACCATTTTACATAAAAAATATGATGGATGCTTTAAGAAAGCAGGGTATCCATGAGTCTTCCAGCAGGCTAATAATCTGAACAATGTCCTCACAGAAACCTGTTTTCATTCTCATCAAACAAGAACCCACAGCGGCACAAACACAAAGATAAAGAAGCATACCTGTTGGATCATCTTAGTGACCATAAAAGCACTCTGCTGATCAAACACTTTAGAGAGGATCTCCAGACCAGACAGAACCTTATCCACCTCCCTGGTAGAGAGAGAGAAAAAAAATATAGATTTTCTGATTGTTTTTAAGACTTCCAATGCTATCATTTCCTTTATTTCTATTCCTTTATAGGAAAACATCTTTTTGAAAACTAAATAACAAAGAAGCATGTGATTTATTCGTCTATGTTTCAATGTGCATCATGTATCACTGCGGCTAAAACAAGAGAGAAGCTGGGGAAGCTCTGAAGAATAATTACATTCAGATATACAAAGAGCGGTGACAGAGCATCTATCTGAGGAACAGTGTCTCTGCAGCTCACCCGTTGAGACGTTTGCAGGAGGCCACGAGCGTCTTGTTGAGATGGGGCAGTGAGGACGCTCCCTGCTTGACGGCCTCCAGGTCCAGCGCATAGCTGCCCTTCAGGTACTCGTGGGAGATGGTGCTCAGGCCGTTAGCTGTCAGGGTGCTGAAACAAACGGGTTTGAGACAAAGGAGGTTGGTGCGAGTCTAAAGATTTAATAGCAAGCATTTGTATTTTCCTGTCATATTGACAACTATTTCATATAAATCCTCGTGTAAGGATTCCTGGAAATGTTTACAGCAGACACAGAGGTATTCATTACCTTTGAGATTCATTCATGCATTTTGTCATGAACTCCAATAAAGGTTCATGTATTTTGTTGGGATCAACCTTTTGCAGCACTTAGAGCTGCAAGTGTTTTGGGGGTATTTCTTTACCAGCTTTGCATAACAACATACAAAGACTTTTCAAATTAGCTCAAGCTTAGTCAAATCTTTTAAAATCAATTTCCAAGGATCTCGGCTCTTTCGCTGCCTCTTGTAGGTATTTAACTCCATTCATGTTCCTATCTACTCTGACCAGGCTCCCTGTGCCTGCTGAGAAAAGCCTCATTGGGGATGATGTGATCAAGATAAGCTGGATTTTTATTTCACTGCCAAGTTTTGAGTTTTGCATGTAGAGCAGAAAGCTCAAATTTGACCAATTTATGGATCTCAGGAGCTTCTTAAGGCTAATTATTGACTGGTTTTTTGTTTGTTTTAGTCAAAAACTAGAGATTCATTCTCTTTAAACAGCAAATGTTATCATTTTCCAAGGCTAAGACATTATTTATTTCCACTTCCTCTAAGATTTGGTTTTGTCAACCCAGTGATTAAGAAACTACAAAAAAGGGGGAAAAAAAATCATGAGTCATAACTAGTCATAGCCATATTTAGGCTTGCTCACTTGACTCTGTTTGACAAATATCAGAAACGCTGAGCAGAAACTCTGAGTCGACGTTTGCAGGTCTGAAGCGCTCTGTCCCAGAACCGCTAACGCTTCTTCAAAGCTCTGCATCGTCTGTGAGGAGCGCGGTTTCCAGCAGGATGTGGTTTGTCTTCCACAGGCACACAGGGGACACATGTTGCAGAGTGGAGGACGGGAGGAAGAGCGTGTCTCTCATCAAAAAAAAAAAAAAAAAAAAACTGACTCTGAAACAGCAGTTATGTTTGATCTAAATATATTTGTTGAGGTGCTAATAATATGAGAGAGAATATGAAAGAAAAACTCAAAGTGACGTTTTGTTCCAGTAAACTGTGCCACGTGTTTTTGTGAAGCAACAGGCTTCCTCTGTTTGAAACACTACTGTGTCAGTCATTCATGTCAGCAGGACAAAAATCAAACGATACGCAGCTCAGACTTTGCACCTTTCTGCCGGCGTTTCAGGTCCGGGGGGAGTGGAGGTGGAGGCAGAGCGAGGGGGGAGGGGCGGCTTCTCATCCTCTCCATCTAAAAGTTACAGAAATATATAGTTAGTTTGATAAAAAAATTACAGGAACCTTTTATAATCCCTAAGCTTTTATACATTCAGAACAGACTGATATATTTTTTGGGGACTTTGAGTGAAAGATCAACAAAGAAAGGAAGCTGACACACAGTTTACAAAATATTACAAGTCAGAATTAGAAATGTTTGGTCTGCATTTGTTTTCACTGTCAAATCTGCCACGATAAAAAGCGATTTTGGCGTGAAGGCCGACCATGCAGAGCATTGAAGATTCAGTCCTCGAGGACAGGAGCTTTAATAATAATTCCCTCATTGAGCTCGACTGAATCAAACAAATGTTTCATTAGTAGGCTCCTGTAGAACTTCATGACGTGCCATTCCAATCAGCTGTGCTCCGGCACGAACGGGTATAAAGCCAGCAGGACACCGGCCCGTTAGAACTGGAGTTGAACAAGCCTAAATTAGACCATGAGCTTGTCCTGCTGAGAGGAAAAATCTCCAGTTTTTACTCATAACAGGTTATTTCCCAGTACTGCTTTTCATTCATCTTCCCACCAACTCTAAACAGTTTCCTTGTCTCTGCTGCAAAAAGCCATGCCCACAACATGATGCTGCCACCATCACTTACTATCACTGGGGATGTTGTGTTCAGAGAGGCGGTTATTTTTTGTTTTCTACCAAAGAAGCATTTTGCATGTAGGACAACCAGATCAGTTTTGGTCTCATCTAACCACAGAACATTTTCCACATCCTCACCATAATATGCGGGAAACTCTGTAAGCTGCTTCTGTATATAATTTCTCTCTCCTTGGTCAGCTCACTATTCTGAAGGAGATATGTTGCACTGAATTTTATTTAAGGATATCAGATTGTAAAAGGTGCTAAAGACAGTTTTATTTATAACTAAATTCTTCTCTCTCTGCCTTCTTCATATCTAGCTACTAATGAATGAAGGCAACTAATGCCTCAAAAACCTTCAGAACATTTTGAAAACCTTTTTTGTGCATCATTTCTGCTCAACTGGAGAAGTAGACACCATTACCTACATGTGTATGAAATGAAATGTACATTAGCATTGTGGCTCTAATGTGACAAAACAGTGAAAAAGCAAAGGGTACATGAATATAACTGTATGGTGCTGTAGTGACTATGTATGTTATTGGTGTATGGGCTACCTGAGTAGTCCCTATCATCAGTGACGGCCGTCTCCTCCCTGTCCACGGCGTAAAGCAGGGTTGTGACCAGGCCCTGGTTGGGCTGCAGGTACAGAGACACCAGCTCCGGCAGCGTCTTAAACCGCTTCGGCTGAACGCCCTGCGACGTCTGAGAGGGAGAGAGAGGGGAGGGGGACGAACAACACAGACAAGTCATTTCCTTTCAGGGAATTATCTCCATGAAAACATCCAAACTGCTTGGCTACAGGTGGTCAGGCAGCCAAATCTCTGGTGACCCCTATTGTTCCATATTTAATGTTGTGTAAGCAAATGCAGCCAAGGGAGCTAAATATAAGCCGATACAGGAAGCGGCATTTTGATAAACACCGAGAGGAGCAAACTGGATGCTAAAGAGGCAAGGAGAAATTTTCTCTATAACCAGGGCTAAAAAAAAAAGAAAAGAAAAAAACCCCACTACAAACCAGAGGAAAAGAAAGAAATCTATCATGGTTTTGAAGCACCATGCCGTCGTGTGCATGTCCGTCTGTAAGTGAGGCCCGTAAGTGGAGGGAGAGTTCACAGCTGTTGGCCAGAAGGCACAAAGCGAGTGCTGTCTGTGTGTGTGTGTCTGCACATGTATATATTTGTGCTCAGAGCTCAGAGCCAACACAAGCATCTATCTGCCTGCCAGCTGTTGCAAAAGCACCACAAAGAGGCCTGTGCGTCATCTCTGTACCTGCACGGCCAGAAAACCCTCATCGTCTGGGAGGATTCGGTAGGTGTGGACGTGCTTCTGAAACCTGCAGGGACAGACAGACAATTAAACACACCGCAGACAGACTGATGAAGGGACAAGCAGAAATAGGAAGAAATCAAGCAAGGAGATATTTATTTTGATTCAGTCAAGGAAAACGTAAACTCAGTCGACAGGATTGCGTGTGTTTGCGAGAGTGTGTGTGTGTGTGGGGTGTTCAGCTTCAACCTGCTGCTGTCTATCACAGTTGTGACTGCCTGCTTTATCCTTACTGTAGCATGATACAGTAAAACAGAACCCCAGCATTTATTCATTGAACGGTTAAAGAGAAGAATTAGGAAATTTAAAAATATATATATTAAAAAGGAGTTAAAATATTTTCAATCGCAGTGTTTCTGACTGAAAAACCCCTCAAACATGTCTGATCTCTTTTTATGTTTCCAACCAATCACGGATCAATGCTCTGATAGTGCAACGTGCCCGCAGCCTCGAGCTGGAGAGTAATGATTTACATGTCTGCAGCTCGTGTCTGCTCAGTCGACCGGTCACATTATATGTCCAATTTGCCAAGCAAACACTGTGGTCTTTGTCGGTTGGTGCAAATTATCTTGTGTGTTCTCACAATTTCGGGCCTCAGCATGGCATCCTATGCAAAGTGCTTGTGCAAAGCTTTCATAAGCAAGTCAACATTGTCCCCATTTACCTAAACTATGTAAACAAGGGGGAAATAGAGAGAATTTATTCAGTTCTGACACCTGAGATGTTTCGCCTTTTTTTTTTATTTGACAGAAACCTGTGATGGTTTCAACTGAGGAAAAGGAATACATCAAGCATGAAGTCAGTTATCAATCACCCAGTAAATTAAAAATGGCCCAAATGTCACAGTCATTTTAAAATGTGGCCAATGTTGAAAAACCCTTATCTTGTGTTAGGTCTCAAAACTGTACTCTGTATAAAAAAAACAGGGCACATTTTTGTTATTTTATGGTCATTAAACGGTCTCTCAACAAAACCACAAGAAGTGATAAGTTTTTTACATGTTCAGTTTCTACATACTAAAAGGGATTCCTCAAAAAATGTATGAGCAGGTCAGACCTTAAACAAAACCAGGAAGTGTCAGATAATAGAAGTCAACTGATGCAATTTGTGACTCACAGGGCTTTAAACCCAATCATTATAGGTTTTCTTGATTTTTATGATCCATTGTGCATACAAAGAGCTCTTTCATAACTATGTCCAAGTAACAGTGACCAATATACAAATGGCTAAAGAACACAAATCTAAAACATTTTTAACTTTACCCAAATTCAGAGAATAAAATCAGAAGCACTTAACATCTTCAAACTAGCAAGAGAATATTCTCTTCCATTTTCAGACCTCTCCCTGTTACACTTTCTTGGTAGAAGGTAGTTATTGCAAAGGGTTCACTGCAGTGCATGCAGTGAATATAGTGCAACTTTAAACTGAGGTCAGAGGGACATAATGTGGAACTTGGACCAGAAGTTCCTTTGTTGAACTGATTTTTATACACGGCAGCTTTTTGTCAGACAGTTGCCTACAGCACTTCCATGTATGAGCTCAGAGCAACACTGTAAACAAGATAAATGTTGGCACTACATTCAACAGCACAATGCGCTGGAGGTCCCCTGGCAGTGAATCCAAGCTCTGCCGTTACAGCTGTATACAGCGGGGTTTGTGTGTGCTTTCCTGCTGGCAGTGGACGAGATCCTCTGCAGCTCGGCGGAGTAAGTGCTATTGTTTCTGTAGCTGCAGAGTTAACACAAGGAGGGAGACGGAGAAAGAGAGCAAGGTTTATTATGGGTTGGACACTTCGCTGTGCGAGTTTACTGTGTGCGGTTCCTGTCAACAATAGGTTTGTGTCATTGGCTGTAATTGTCCTACCGGTTCCCTCTGGCGCTCATTCTTTTCTGCCCTGCTCATACACACAGAGGGCTCCCCCATCTTCACCATCATGGCTGCACAGCGTAGTAAAAACAAAGAATTTGTTCCATACAGATTTATTTTTTATGAATATTTTGTCTTAGTTCACCAAATATGTTGCAAAATAAAAAAATTATAAGAACCTGAGCAGTCTTCTAATGAGAATTTCATTTATTAAGGGAAAAACAACAAGGCCCTGTTAAATAAGTGGCTGTCCCCCACTTTTAATTCTGGAATTAACTTTGATTAGACACATTTTTATTAAGCAAAGTTCACAACTTTTATACCCACACACACTTGATTACTATTAATCTCTTAAACAACTAGAGGTAGTTTATGAAATCTCTAAAACAACACATCATGCTCCAATTTCAAGCAAATTGTTGACATTTATAAGTCTGAAAAGATTTACAATGGCAAGCCATCTCAGGAGTGGCCGGCTTACCAAAATTACCCCAAAAGGGCAACAATGACTCATCTAGGAAGTCACACATGAACCATGAACAACATCTAAAACCCTCACCTGTCTTTGTTAAAGCCAGTGTTCACAATGCAATAATGAATAAGAGACTAGCCAAAAATCATATCCATGGGAGTGTTTGACTTTAAGAACCACTTCTGTTTGAAGAGAACACAAAGGTACCATGTCTCACAAAAAAACACCTCAAAGAAATCTGGAAAAATCAGAAAGTTGTGTGAGTCACAACAACATCATAAGACAAACAGTGTTATAGGAAACGAACATAATTTTGGTGGCAGTGTGATGGGGCAATTGTGCTTCTTCAACACCTGATCAACCCTACCACTCACCTTGAGTTTGGCCGCTGAGTGATTAAGAAATATGCAATTGAAAGGTATGTCATATCACATTACATGTCAGTGTATGTCATATCACATTTTCAAAGAAAATTAAAATTTGATATATTGTGCCGGTTTGAAATATTTACCAAGTTGACTACTGCAGCTATTCATATTTACCCATTAATATATTTGATTATTAACGTAATCTAGTCACCAAGTCAACTACAGAAATCAGTATTCACATAGATTTCCTTATTCAGTTTCATGCAACACCCAACTGCGGAAACCTAACTGGATTAAGATCATCTAACAGAGAATCATGACTAAATAAGTTACAGCAGCAGAATAGCAGCAGATGCCATAGGAAACAAAGTTGTAGCGCAGAGATGCTGAAATGATCCTGCGCCCGTTTTTACAAATGTTTAAGATCGTCGCAGTTCTGCATTAAATACTCATGACAAGGTTAAAACACTACAACACTGCACAATAAAATAAATACAACAGAATTAAACCTCCACAAGACAGGCCTTACCTTCTTGGTGAGGAATGCTTTCACAGAAACATCCACATTTGAAACCCACACACACAGAGCCCTGACACGTTAAGACGTGCTGTAGTTATATTGAAAACCGCAGCCCTGACTGTAAAAATAGAAAATCCAATGTGTCTGGCACAGACATTTCTTTGCAGTGCAGTTTAACTGCTAGCTGCAATATCTCTTGTTAAAAGCTAAAAATAGATTTACAAACTTACTTGCTATATCGCTTTGTAGTGACAGAGACTTAAATGTTGCAGAAGAGATTTCATGGGGATTGTTGGTGGAATATAATAAAATAAACAAAATGCTTACAGATACATGCACCAGATTCAAGGAATTTTATGCTGTTTCCTCTGATTATTAACTGGACAATCGTGCATGTAGACACAAAGATTTGCAGATTTAAATGCAAAGCAAGAGGAAGTGAAAGGCAAAAGCCTCAGAGTCAGCATCATGCCAGGATAAAAACTCTTCATACACTGTTGGCATCTCCAAAGCCTGTAAAAAGGGAAGTCACAAGGGAAAGTTTAACAAAAATTATTTTGTACTGAAAATGAGCTTTCAGCAGAGTTCAGAGCCGCATTTAATGAAAACTGGACTAGATTTGTATGGCAGAGAACAAACAGGGACATGCGACTTTGGTTGTGTTGTCCTTCTATTGCTCCAGTCAATGAAATAAATTTGAGAGTCCACGTGCCATCCTCTGACAGGTATAGTTGATTATCCTTCCGATTTGAAAAGCCAGAACCGGCGCATGCACGACACACATACTGCAATAAGGACAACCCCCTTCAGTGAGGATGTTGTTAGAGGGGGAAGAAGTAGCTGCTTAAGTAGCAGTTAGGAGATCTAGTCTCTCAGATGTTTATGTTCAATTCAGGTTGCAAGAGAGAGCAAGACTTTCATGTGATAACAAGAAGCATATATGTTGATTTGAGCAATCTTGCTGTGTCTTACCTATTTCAGTACAGTGAACCGTCGCTATAACGCGGTTCAACTTTCACGGCCTCGCCGCTTCGCGGGTTTTTGTGTGCAGTTTTTTTTCCATTGTGCATTGGGTTCCACATCCTGATTGGCTAAACAGTCTCCATGCTTCTTCTCTACCTGTGTGCCAATAACATTACGGTATTTAAATATACAAAATACAGCTTGGCAAATTTTGGCAAGCATTTTTGCACAAAAGAAGAAAGAGCAACAAAAGCTACTGGTCATTATGTTCTTCTCTCGAAAAAACACGCCTGCACCACAGGAAAAGACACTACAGAGCGCAGTCAGGCAGCAGTGTCACAGTCAGAGGCACAGTAAAATACGCGAGTCCCAATTCGTCCTACTGTACTTTGTATTGATAATTAAAATGATTATTCTACTGTAGTTATTTGTAAGAAAGCGTTCCATTTGTTTAAAAAAATGCTTTGGCCTGAAGACAGGTTTTGTTCTTTGGATTCAATGAGTATTTAATCAATGCTGTATAATAATTGTAAAAAATAAAGGTAACTACTTTATGGATTTTGCCTATCACGGGTTATTTTCAGAACGCAACCCTGGTGAAAAACGAGGGTTCACTGTATTTATCGTCTCTCTGGGAGCATGTTGGATTTGAAGTGTTGGCAACCTTTTGAAAATCTCAAACGGTACGGTAAGGAACTGTACTCTCTACATACAAACATTTTAGTACTGTAAACCACACTTAAAGACTGTTTAAAATTTGTCTTCTTTTAAAAAGGTTCAACTCTGCTTCACAGTACAATCACTGAGGTCTGTGGCTATAATCAAGTTTCAATGCTTAAACTGGGTAATCAATAGTGATGGCAATAATCTGGGTAACCCAACCCCCATTTGGATCCACTACCTCCAAGCTCAGGGCTACACCAGTTTTAGGCAAATACAGAAAGTAAAGTGATAAGCTGCTTGTCAGACTGTTAGTTTTGTTTCCTCACTACAGAGAAGTTTCTGTCAACTATAAAAAACTCTGTGGTTGGCTGTGAGAGCAGTCTTCATGCACCACCAGTTCTAGGGAACTGAAGTCCTATCGGATTACTTTGATTCAACCAATGACGCTTTCGCTTTTATTTTTTATTTTTTCTGTTTCGGTTGTCATACAAGTAAAAGGTTATGAAGTATTTAACCACATGTTAACCACACAAATGCTCTTACTTCCTGCTGATGCAGCTACTGCTCGACTATCATCGTTTAATAAAATGCTTATTCTATTTTGAATTTAGACTGTCACTGTGTTTTAAATATGTTATAAAAGTAAATCAGTCAGATAAAAATGTAGTGACAGCTGAATACTGTCTTTAGCTACTTTCTTCATGGTCATTTCAGCTGTTAGCTCAACAGAGAATTAACTTGTTACTTTTTATTGACTCAGAAAGTACACAAAGTTTAGCTTTTTTATTTTTTTTTTTTAAAGTAGAACATAGAAGGTACATTATATTTAGTTTTCTACATATTTTTAAAAATCAAAAGTTGAAAGCGTGGAATTGCGAATTTGTATTCAAACATCTCTACTCTAATACCCTAAATATAATCCAGTGAATCCAATTAACTTCAGGAGTCAATTAATTAGTATATAGAACATTGGCAATACTTCATGATGCTGTCTCTTATTCTTCACATGAGTGAACAAACAACAATATAAAAATGAGGCACATCAGCATGACTTCAGCTACAGATAAAGATGCAGTGAAGTATATAAATCAATATCTTGAGCTTTCAACAGCTCACTAATCCTTGTTCAATCCATCAGCGATTTGGACACAAATATAAACCCACCAAGACAAAAAGCATGGTTGTGTTAACTCATCAGGAGATACTGAGACCCACAGCTCAGATGGGAGATTCTACCACTGACACCATAACTTTTAGTTGGCAAGTGGACCAAATGGCAAACTAATACCTTTCAGATTACCATTTGTAGACAAAATGTAAATGAAAAAACAAACAAAAACATGACACATTTTCATTCAAGTCTACAATAACAAGCTACCTTATGGTGGAATATCTCATTAATTCCAGTTATATCAATGTCAATTTACTGATGTGTCATGAAAAAACCTGAAAGGTTCAAGTTGCAAGAACAGTAAATGTGAAGATAAAAAGTTGTCGTTGTGTCAGTGAGTCAGCTTACTTTGGTAGACAAAGAAAGAAGACAGAAACTGAACAGTAAAATATTTTTTTATGTGTTTAGTGCTCTATATATAAAACTTTTACTTCTTTGGAATCTTCTTATCGTCATCCTTTATTCATCATAAAAATTATTGTAACTCAAATACGATTTCTTTTTTCCCCAGGACATTAGCAAAAGTTAAAGTAGTTTCTGTGGCTAAACGAAACAGATAACATGCAGTTGACTGAGAAGTTGATGGCTCAAAACTTTTTCAGACCCTAAGACATAACAATATTAAAGATAGCAATAATGCGGGCACAATAAGATAAAAAGTACAAATAAGAACTGAAAAACTGCAGGAACATGGGACTTTAATCTATCTTAATTTCCTGTTACAGGCAATGCAGACCATTGTGCATCATTCAGGATACAATCAGCTTCCTAAAAATATTTTTGTATTATTGAAAAAGAAAAAAACATTGCAAAGCAAGAATTAGTTGTGGTTTTCTAACCATTCTGGCCATGAAAGAACGATCAGCGTTAGCAGTATAAATGTGACGAGACCAACTCAGCATAGCTGCTGTGTATCTGTGAGGGCTGATATTTATTGTATCCTTTCTGATGCTCAACGCCACTTCCTTTCCCTCCTGTGTTGAAGTGTCACTTTGACTTCTCTTTTGTTACAATCAATTAAAATAAGAAGCATGTGATTTTTGAAGCATTTCAGAGGGTCAGAGTGATGAGAGGAGGGTATGAGGAATTTTCAGCATGAGTAAAAATCAGTCCAAATGCCACAGCAAATGCTCAGTGACGTTGGAGGTTTTTCACACCTACTTGTGATGAAAAGTTTCTTTCCTTTCTCTTATAACGACAAAAGGAATTAAAAGGTGAGAAACCAGGGGTCTGATAAAGTCATATTTTCCATTTTGCCTCTGAACTGTGCAGAAATGCTTCAGTAATCATTTATTTAAATGACGTTTAAATATTTTTACGTAGCCGATTGTTTCCTTAATAACTCAACAGTGGTATGCACAACCTGTAACAGAATATGAAGATGCTACTACATATTTCACGTTAGATTTTTTTTCTAGTGACTTTTTTTTCAATCTTAGATGCGATATTTCTAATTGGATTTAGCTCTATAATCTTTTCAGTCATCTGCACAACACTGGCTTCTATTTAGCTCTTAAAAAAAAAGTGTGCTTATGAATGGCTACATAAAATCATTATCAAGACATTTATCACTCATATCATTTAATTATCAACAAGAAGTGGCCTAAGGTAAAGAAATTTTGTTCACTTGCATTAATGCCCTATAATAAAAAATATATATATCACAAAAAACACAATACAATTAAAACATCCTTAACCTCGGCGGAAAATGAATTATGAATTATACAACCACTACATTTTCACAAAAGCAGTGCCTTGCGACAATATTGATACAATGTTAACTTTCCACATTTTGATGTGCTACAGTTAAAACAAACATGTCAGAATTTTATGTTATAGATTAACATAAAGTAATGCATATTTGTAATTCAGAAGGCAAATGATATATTCTAATTTCTTGAAAATAATAATGTAATATTCTATGCAACTATAAGCAAGCAAGTCATAAGTAGAAAGAAGTAAGATTTAAATATTTACAATCGCTTGAGATACAGTCACTTCACTCAGGTGATCTCGATTTCATTCCTTCTGACAATACAAGCACCTAAACCTCTATAAAAGTGATCACTTATTTTGTAACATTTTGTTTGTTGTAATCAGTTTTCACTTTGGCATTAAAGAGTTTTTTTTGTAATTTAAATGGTTTGGATCGTGACTAATTTGTAAAAGCAATAAAAATGGTAAAAACATCCAGGAGTGTCAATACTTTTTTATGTAAGTAAATTGGGCAGCACAATAATGCTCCTCTGTGACTTATTTCAAACAACTGACAAGCAGAAGGTGGGGATTCTGTATTTTACTTAGCCAATATTTTTTTCTTTACAATAGACAGTAAATAATCAAGGTGAAAAAGATAATAATAAGGTCCTTATATTCCTCTATGAGCTGCAGTCAGACTGCCTGTCAGGTTCATTCGTCACTGATATAAAAAGCAAAAGTAGACAGTAAGAGAGAGGAAGGAAAACATCTAGGAACAAATGATATATGTCAGGAATGCTGTTGGTGAAAAAGAAAAAATGATGCGCCACATCCTTCCAGGAAATTATTTTCTTTCTTTTCAGTGTTTAATGACCTACAAGAGAAATGAAAGCTATCAAAAAGCAACCAACCTTTTTTTATAACACAAGAGATTAAAGAAAAAATGTGCTTTGCGGAATCAGATAATGATATTCAGCAGTTTGCTTTATCCTCTAATCTAAATTTTAAAAAAACTCTGATCATTTAAAAAAACTGAATTTATGACTAAAAAATGTGAAAATGCACTTTTAGAAACATATATTTACAACATTTCTTGTAGCAAACACTTTCGGCCCCATCAGACAAATGAAAAGCCTTGCCGATGTGTTTGCGTAGATCCATGAAAGCACAGCACAAAACGATGCCCTGCTGGTGTCTAAACACGCAGCAGCCCACAGAGCCTGTTGTAAACCATCTGATAGGGGATGTAGGTCAAGCCAATGTCAGAACACTGAGTCACATGGCTTTGTGTTTCCTGATTTTATGCATTTTTTAAAAACTTTGTGTTCATATACAGAGTCATAGACTCTAGAATTTAACCATCACCTTCCTACACTGTATTTACCCCAGTTGGGTTATTTTCTGCAGTTAACAAGATTGCCAGTTTAAGATCCATCTGCTCATCAGGTACTCCTGCCTGAGTGACTTTCTTTTTTCTAATGAAAATAAAACAATTTCATCACTTTCTTAAAAGACGTTTTGCCATTTCACAATCCACTCTGCATTGAAGTACATCAATAGTCAGACCCAATGTACTTAAGGTCTGAGAACTGAACTGAAGTGTTAGCAACTCAAGTGACTTCAGTTGTTATGTTAGACTATCTAACTTTGCAACTTTATTTTAATTCAATAGGAAGTTAACAAAAAGATTACTACTGCAAAATGAAAGCTAGTTTTGGAAATTCAAAAAAGAATTGAAAACGGCTTAATGCTGAAAAGCTCAGAACTACAACGGACAGAGTTGCATAACAACATGAAGTCTCACAAATGCTTTGTGGGGACAGACGGTCAATATGTTCCAGCCCTTCAGTCTGGTATCTTAATATAACATAAGGCTATGTGCAACTCTTTAGCATCTGACTTAAATTATAACTACAAAGAGCAGTAAAACTCTGTAGATTTTACTTATATAGCTTTCCAAAAATTATCCTCACATGATGCATTTGTAAGCATCATGTCATATTATATACATCTAGTATATAATACATAAAATTCTCCTGGAATTTACTAATAATTCCAGGAGAATTATTAGTAAATTCCAGGAAATAAAGCGCTTCCTGGTGGGAGGAAACGCTTTATTTTGGAAGTTACACCAACAGGGTCTGTTAAAGGGAACTGGTGGGATTTTCTTGAGTTTATTTCTGGTCGGCTTGATTTAAAAACGAGTGGATGGAAGGATGAAGGAGGAGACGGAGAGGAAGACAGACAGGAGACGACACAAAAGCCAGGACACATTCTGCATCATACTCAGTTAAATTGTCTATGGAGTGCTCCTGTGAAAACATCCTTCGATTGAGCTCTGAGAAGACCTGATGCCTGATCGCTGGTAAAGAGAGCATTTTTCCTTACATCAAGCAACAGACAGAATAGCAATTTGCAAGAATAGCAAACAGAAAAGCTCACATCGCTGTTTTAATGTCACAAATTCGAGGTCCACAAACTGAAGTCGACTTGTAGTCCCAAGAACTGGATATAGAAAACAAACCTTGGCTATAGAGCAAGCTTCCTTTGTTTTTATGTTGTCCTGAGAATCATATAATGCCTTTCCTTAAGATTGTTTTAAGGAAAAGCTGTTTTTTTTTTTCATTGATCAAAGATGACCAATGAAAAATTGTCTGATTCCGATCTGTAACCAATTGATGTTTCCATTTACCAGTTATGACCGTAAACAACTTGGTGGAGCTCGCCTTGAATAATGGAACATGGAACCTGTGGACTGAATTAGACAGCTCATTGAGATAAAATAAATCCCCCAATTCAATGTCTATGCATATTGAATCTTCCTAGACGGGAAACCAAGAGATTGCAGTAATTCATGAAAGGTGCCACCCTTTCCTTCCTATCCTACAACCATCTCCAGAGCTTGAGGCCGCCTGCAGCAAAGGATCCTGTAAAAATAAAAACGAGCGCTGCAATGCAAGGAACCACATCACACAGAGACAAGAGTGGGACAACCCAGAGGTTTGGGCCATGCTGGAGCTTCACTGCTGGCCAGACAGGCTGTGCCTCTCTCCCACTCATTTCCCTTCAAGGAGAAAGTAAACACAGGCTTCACCTACAATTTCATCACATTTTCTGCAGCAGAGCGGGTTTATTTATAACTTATACAAGCCGAACTCTGCAGAGTAATAACAGACTGAGGAGTGGGAGTGTTTTTAAGGAAAAAACTAGACTCTCTGGGAGCATATGTGATCTGGCTGAGGGCTCCAAACACAGCTCAAGCTAAAACAAAGATAAACAAAGCAAAAAAAAAGAAGTTACTCACAGCACACACAAAGCGTAAGCACCGTTGACACTCTCGCTGTCCCGCACCAGAAAGCTGCCGTCTCTCCCCGCTCGAGCCAGCAGCTCCTCGGCCGCCGCGCGGCTGAGGTCCCGGTGGTACCACATCGGCGGAGCGGGCCCCAGCGGAGACACCCCTCCGCCTCCTCCCCCGGCCATGGCCACAGCCCTTCAAACCGGGTTCAACTCGAGCCGCTTCCCGTCTTCTCCGACAGAGACCGACAAGCAAGCAACAGCAATACAAGTCCAAAGAGGGAAGCTGGGAGGGTCAGAGGAAGCGGAGAAAAGTAACGTTATCCCAGCGGAGGCAGCGGCGGGGCTACAGGCTGTTAAATCTGAGAAGTTAGTTAAGACTGTTTGCGGCGGCTCGCCTCAGTTCCTGAAAGGCGCGCCACCCTCCTCTTTCGCTTCCCAGTCCCACGGAAATCAGGGTATGTAAATCCACGCAGGACACAGGGCAGAAACAGCGGGGCACCAACTTAGTCAGCAGCCGTGGCGTGTCAAAATAAAGCGCTTCCTGGTGGGAGGAAACGCTTTATTTTGGAAGTTACACCAACAGGGTCCGTTAAAGGGAACTGGTGGGATTTTCTCGAGATTATTTCTGGTCGGCTTGATTCAAAAACGAGTGGATGGAAGGATGAAGGAGGAGACGGAGAGGAAGACAGACAGGAGACGACACAAAACCAGGACACATTCTGCATCACACTCTGTTAAATTGTCAGTGGAGTGCTAGGTGGCTCTGCTGGTAGGGTTCATGCATCATGCGCAAAGGTTGTCGGGGTTTGATTCCCTATGTGAAGATTGTTTATAATGTGTAAACTTATTTTAATGCGTTAATTCAAATACATTTTCTTCACTATGTTGCTTTGGTTGTATGTTGGCACAAACTGGCACCATGCTATTTTTTTTTTAAATTGCTACAACAGGCATGAAAGGATGATTCTCTTTTGCATGAGTGTACACCATGCAAGTACTTTTAAACTTGCTACAAGTTAATGTAGCAAGTTTAAAAGCTTGTTACATTCGCACCAGAAAGCTGCCATCTCTCCCCGCTTAACATCATGCAGCAACTTGCTGCATGATGTTAATCTGGACAATTTGTATTTAACTTAAATGATATAGTCCTATATTAGATTGATCTCCAAGTTAAATCCACTTTTAGTCATATGGAAAGAAGTTAACAGAGAAACCTTAAGGAATTTACCTACATTGGCAAACCCTTCACTAATGCCAGAGGGATTTCCTCTCTGGGTGCTTACAGCCGGTGGGAAGACCAAGCTCTGGCAGTTTCTCAACATGCACTGTAATCCAGTTATGCAATTCTATTATTTCCCAGACCACACACATTTACACACAGACGATGTAGCTGCCAATCTAAGGGCTAGACTGACACACCACAAGGACTACAACAAAAAAAAACCTGGTCACTTAAATGGATGGTTGGAATAGTCACACACACAAAGTAAGCGAGAGGTGTGTGTGCCGGTCTTAAGTATGGCCGATGATCTCATAGAAGCTAAGTATTAATAACAGCCAGGTTATTTCTGGTTATGGCATCACTCTATGTATCTGTCTGAATGTGAGCTAAGTATGTGGTCTAGAACAATAGCTAAATCTGCAAATAGAAAGCAGCAAAATCAACTAAATATTAAATCTACTTTTTTAAGTTAGTTGGGGTATTTTTTTGCTTCCTTATTGTATCTGTCTTTGGTTTTTGTAATCTCAAACTATGCAAACATCACAACAAACTTACAACGTCCACAACTGTGCAGCTTCTGCACATGCAACACAAAAAAAAATTCTTTCATAGTTGCTGTTGTGTCATTTGGTTTGATACAAAAGACAAAGAAGTAATTTCTTTTCATTTGTGACTTGTAAACATGGGATATCCATTCACTAGGAACAGAAATCAGTCTGAAGTAATGTTTTCACCATTTTTTCGTACAGTTTTCTGAACAAAATTAATTGCTATTTATCTTAAATATCAGACTGAAGGAGTGCCACATGTTGTGCCAAGCATACTAACAAGTTTGTCACAATTACAATTTTTTCTAGATGATAAATTCTCCCAGTCGTTATCATGATAATTTTCACGACCATTTTCAAGTAATTCAATGGTAATGGCATAATAATACAACTCATTCTCAAATATCAATAAACTGTATATTCTGATAAACACTTAACACTGGAATTCTTTAAATATCTAAAACAAAGAAAGCAAAGCAACAAATTATCGTTCAAAAAAAGGGATAGTTGAGACCAAACTAAAGAGAGAAAAGGGAAAAAGAATAAAAAATGCAAAGGTGAATTACTGAGTTTGTTTTAATTCATCATGCGATTAATTGATTTATTGCTTATTGCAACAGGGCTGTTATTAATAACCATAACATTAACTGGTACAATTCTTACATATTACATAATACATATTGATATCTCCTGAACTTTTTTACATTTTGTTACAGTACATTGCAACCAAAACTATGTGATTATTTTAATGGGATATGTGAGAGACCAACACAATATAGTTCTTAACGGTGAAGTAGTTAAGAACTGTGACTTTTTCTCCATTATTTTTTTTTACCCATCTTAAGGCAACAGAGAGCCAGTTAGTAATTTCATGATGGTAGGGATACACAGAACCAAGTGCACAGTCCAACCTAAAATCAATATAAAATGACCACACATGCAAAGCCCAATACAAAGCCCTCTTAATATTTGAACATGAGAGCTTTTTGTTCTGAGTTAACAGCAGTGATCACCACACCACTGCACACAAAAAAACATTGCTTTTAATTATAAGCGTGTGTTTTGGTTCTTGTTTCTTTTGTTTTCATTCATTATTAACATCAACAGAACTTTCAGTTTCAGAGTAAGTGATTTAAAAAGTCACTGACTGGTGTATTGCTCAGGCAAACCCACGCTGGTGTGGTGGATGGCTCTGATTCTCCACAAAGCAAAAGACAGAGGTTAGTGGTCAATGGGTGAGCAGCGAAGCACATCCAGTCACGTTGCTAGTACGTCACAATCCTAACAGAAAGACACACAACCACGAAGAATGGGCCCATTAAAATATCATGCTTGTTTATAGATTGTGGGAAGAAGCAGGAGTTCCCTCCAAGAACCAGGAGAGTGTTAAAACTCAACATACAAAGGCCTAGAATAGCCCTGAGACTCCAAAACGGGAAAGAAAATGATAAGTTATGAACCAAGCTTATTTGGAGTTACGGAATAAGGATGGAAGGCTTAGAGGGTTTGCCTTTAGTTGGGAGGCTCAAAATCATTTATGTCAGAATTAACACAATTCTAGAATTAAACTATTTCCATAATGGGAGAAGAAGTTGAGGTGGTTGAGGAAAATTAATACCTTTGTTTCCTGGGCTGGAAACAATGTATTGTTTCTACAAGAAGGGACAGAGCAGATTGTACTTCTTGTGAAAGCTTAGATCCTTCAGCGTTTGCAGCAATATGTTGCTGTTGAGAGTGTAATCTCTACTGCCATCATCTGTTGGGGTAGCAGAATCATAACTAGACTCAACATAAAAGACTCAACCTGAAAAAGACGGCTGGTTCTCTTCTGGGGACTAATGTGGAACCACTGGAGATTATGGTCCAAAGAAGGATTTTACATCAAATCAAAACTGTGGAAAACCCTGGACATTCTCTTCATAGGTTTTTCATACAACAACAGTTTCTTCAGTCCGAGGCTTCTTCTGTTTCGCTGTCATACAGACCGCTACAGGCAATTTTCCTGCCCACTGCCATCAGCATCTACAACAACTCTTTAAAGAACTTTGAATAAAGTGATTTCTCCTTTGAAATCAATAAAGTATTTTTAATTGAATTGAACTGAATGAATCGGGTTCAGGAAACTATTATATATACTATAACTGAAAGCCTGGAATAATATGCTATTAAGCAATTTTTTATTTAGTTAAACATCCTTGCTTAACAAATAGCATATAGGTGTTTGGGCCACATTTGGGAATTGAAATAACGTATTTCTTTTGCTTTTTGCCAGTCACTTTTATGACTGAAAAAGAAGAAAAGCATGCTCAATCTCTTAGAAAAAAAACACACACTCAGAATAATGTGTTTGAAAGCATTTAAATTACTGAATCCATTGTGATGTAAGATGTGACAATGGGGTCATGCTAGAAGATGGTTACAAAGAAAAACGTGGCAGTCAGGAAGAGTAGCGTTGTCACAGGAAAACTTTGGCCCCGCTGAGCAGTGCTGGGGTGGTACTCGACCACCTTGGTGTGGTTTGATACTGTGAACCGAAGCTCCATGCAGCGACCAGAGTTTTTGGTAAGGTTGGTGTAAGGGTAAGAGTTGGACCAGATTTGTTCACACATGGATTTGGGTGTTGCATAGACATCAGTCCATTTTCTGCAGTAACTG
>CAEGAF010105715.1:0-19841 GCA_903067075.1 Micropoecilia bifurca
GATTGATTTAATGGAAAACTCAAATACCTGACGACAGGGAGCACAGGGAACCAGAGTGGTGACACGACGAATGACATCAGTATGACGAGGACCCGACGAGGAACAGAGACAACAGGGGAGACTAAATACACAAGGGGTAATCAAGAAAACGAGACACACCTGGGAAACAATTAACGGGGAAGACGCAGAGACAGGACTCACAGGAAACAGGACTATACAGAAACTCAAAAATAAACACAGAGAAACACAAATCCTAACAATAAAAGAGCAAAATGGAAAATGTTTTGTGGTATTTAGGGCTTTGCTGGAGTTTGTTCTTGTTAACATAGAGAAATTTGATCAAAAAAAGACTCCAGGTTAGCATTACATTGCTAGCTCGTTAGCATCACGTCAAATTTCTAAGACAGTTAATCTGCTATTGTGTGGTGGTGTTAGCTTCGAAGATGCAGATTTTGTAGCCAACAACTCTACCGCTTAATATAAAGTATCGCAAACCCAGAACTTCTTTTTTTCTAGCAGGTTTTGCTAGAAAAATTACTATTTTTATTTATTTTTTTCTGATATTAGCACAATCCCAAAACCAAAGTTGGACAAATTTAAACTACTTTCATTACCCACCAAGGTATTCCAATGTACCAGAACAAGAAAACCTGATATTGACAAAAAATGGACAAAGTATTCTGTTTCATAACAGAATACTTTTATGAAAGCAAAAGTATTTTATTTTTATGAAAGTAATTAATGAGTTTTTCCTTCATTAATTGCAATATTGAAACTCTCAAGTAGGATTCAGTACCAGATGAGAAATAGTCTGAAAAGTGAACGTGAGGTACAGACGGTGCCGCAGACACATTGAGTTTGCTTTCACAGCTTTCCTCACGGCTCTTTTTAGACGGGCGGACGGGCGCCGTCGCCCTGGAAATCTTCACTTCTTTTTGTTTGCAGCTAATATTCCGTGGCATACGCGATACATATTTGATTAGTGAAATCTGCTGGGATTCTCTATTACAAATATCCTGAAACCATCACTAATCCAGGTTTATCCGTGGGCCTCCCACAGAGATTGCTTTTAGTTTTCGCTCACACTTGATCCTGCTGCTTATGTAACGGCTCGAAGGCCCAGAGGGGGGAACAGGCTGCCTTTAAAAGCCAAGCTGCTTGCTTTCTTGCTGATTTGCAGTTTTGCCAGATATAAATAAATATATACAGTATTTTTTTTTTTTAAGAATCTCTCGTTAAGTCGACAGCATTGATTTCACACGTTCTGCCACATCTCTTTATGTCTCTCCACTATTTTCGGTTCGGCCACGTGCCGACAGATCCTTTTTAGCTTGTTTTTCTAGTCGCCTCTTCTCTGTCTGAATCCATTTAATCAGATTCTGACTTCCTCTGTCTGTCCCAGAAAATCCAGCGCAGGTGAGACAGTGTTACTTTCCTCCTCGTTTCCTCTCTTTCCTCATGTCCCAGTCGCATAACAAAGCAGGTTTCGCATTCAGCTTCAACTTCAGTTTTGAGAGAAACCCCCCACTTTGTTCCTCCGTCCGCTGTGCGAATCTCAATCCCGGCTCTCATAATATTTGCCATCCGCTGATCTCGCTCTTGCAACAGTCTTGACCCAACACAAAGACAATGCCGAGCCAAATCTTTTCAGAATGGTTTTCAGAAGATCAAAGCCAGGTTCTTTTTTCAACTGTATTCAAGCTTTATTTACCTCTGCTTTGGTCTGGTCAAAGCAAAGAAACAATACACCTGTTTGTCCAGTTGCATGAAACCAAAGTAGGGTGGAATAATGCGATTTGTTTTGCTCTCAGCTCCACAGAACTTCTGTCCACAATATGAAGCAAACCAGTTTGAAGGACAAAAAGTGAAAATTATATTACTAAGTTGCTGATTTAAAAGGAGAGTGAGAACATATGTATGCAACTAAAAGTCTTCCCTTTGCAAAATATGGTACAACTAAGAATGCCGTCATCCAGACGACCAGTGGTCTCAACCGAGAATTCAGTGTTCCCTACTCAGTAACTTTGTCGATACATTTAGAGTAGGTTTAGAGCCGCGCCGTTTGACGCCATGAAAGTCACAAAAGTATCCGCTATCTGGAGATTTTCAGAGATTCTTATTTTTATTGTCTCCGTCCCAGTGACACCCAGACATACACTTTTACCCATCCGCACCTTGCCACCCCAATAAAATCTGGCCATATACCTGTATGTTATACATTCTTTATTAAAAGGACACATTTTATTCAGATATCCTCCAGAAAACCCATAATATTCTAAAAAAAAAAAAAAAAGAAACGTTTTTTTTCCACCGTGAAAATAAGATGAAAACGAACAAATAAAGATGTTTATAATGAGATGTTGCTTCACTGTCAATGGTTTTGCATTTGCTCTTTAAAAAAACATATAAAACTGAATACATGCATACTTACTGTAGTAAATGTTACAGAGAAATGCACAGTAGCTAGGTTAAAAGCCCTTAAGCCATGTTAGTGCCTGTTTTTTTTTTTTGTTTTAGCTATCAGATGCATATTGCTTCAGATATTTTTCTGTTTTTTAAAAAAATAAAGAAAATGTATGTAACTCATAATAACCACAATATACAAGGTTTAGTTTTTTGGTTGATTTTTTTTTGCAGAAATCCCAATTTTTCACTAAGTATTTCTATGTCCAGCTCAAATGTAGCACCACCAATCTGCCTAAAATTTACAGCACAATCCCACCAATTTAGGGTTCTAACTCAAAAAGATACGATTTCAGCAAAACAACAAATCTTCAAAATACAGTCGTCTTCACTGCAACCAGGAAACCCAACAACCTCTTGCCCCGGTCAAAAATAAACTGTAAAGGAAACGCTTACAGAGGACAATAAAGCTGCGGAAAACCAACAAAAGCAGCTTATCTCCAAAGCGAGAAAGTCGTCACAGCTTCACTGTTCAGACTCCAACTGCATGTATCTACTGTGTAATAAATGCAAATGAATAAGCAGAGGTACAGTACCGTGCAGTGGTTCAAACAGCAGGTGTAAGCTGAAGTTTTATTAGTGATGACTGAATCAAGTCGACTCCCTCTGGCTGCGAGAGAGAGTGAGACAAAAAACGAGCCGAGCGAGAAGGAGAAAGAAGAGGGAGGAGAGGATAAACTTGTGGGCAGAGAAACAAACACACAGAAAGAGAGAAACAACTTTGATGGAGCAGAAAAACTTAGAGCACTAAATACCCGCGAGGGATAAAAGAGGAGGGGAAACATGGGAAAAAAAAGCATGAGTAGTGAGGCGAATTGGTAAAAAAAAACAAAAACAAGAGCAAACGCACATATACACACAAACTCAGGACCACTCTGAGCAGACATCTGGACCAGAGTGGATTATGGGTAATTAACTGCTCTTTAATGATCCCTAAAGAGTGGAGAATCCAATAGGAAAAGCAGATTTTCATCCAGCAAGGATGAAAAACTAACATTGCGATGTGAGCCACTAACTGTCATTAAAGATTTATTCATCTTCAGACAACCACACAGTTCGGAGCATCTCCTGTTGTTTTTGATGTGTTTTACTTGAGTAAAGTTTCATTCTACCTACTGTGAGGAACTTAAAACAAAGAAGAATAAAAATGTTTTAACCAAAAATGCATCAGACAGAAACACCAGCAGTTTATGTTTAAGTGAGACTTCTTGTTATTCGTAAACTTTGCTTTTTGTTTGTTTTTTGTTTTCGTCTGCCTTTTGCTACCAGCTCAATGTGCAATCAGTTGTAAACTAGCATGATGCAGAGCTGCTAATTAGCATTTGTAGCATGCTAATGAACCAAACAATAACCACTTTTCTAAATTCATTTCCAATGGGTTTTTATATTCACCAACAACAACAAAAAGAAACACTGTTTTGCTAACGCTAGCTTAGCCGCAAACATAAGGTGTTGAGTTACTTTGATGGATTACTGAAAATCATAAACTTAATTGGAACGACAGTTGATGGTGTGTTCATGTAATAGTGTGTAGTGGGCGTCACAGACATACCAGACCAGAAACATGCCAGCTGGTTTAACTGGCGTTTCTAAATACACCCTGAGGCGTTAGTGTGTACATAAACATGTCTCGTCTGTTTGTCTCTTTTTCACCATATTGTTCCGATATCAGTTCAATGGCTCACTCCAAACACGGTGCTGGGGAAGAGAACTGTCACCTCCAGCCTTAATCGTGTATTAATCCCTACATGTAATCATATTTGAAGTAACTCCTTCTCATCTGCGTGTCTATGTGTTTCTTTGACAGTCGCTATGCTCTACAGGAAGACTAATAATCTGCTAATCCGCCAACCAATGCAGAGCCAGATTACTGTTTGGAGTTTGATAAGAAAATGTAGGTGGATGTAAAACATTGGTCAAAATTAAGCATGCAAAAAAAAAGGTATTTTTCTTAAAAGATTACACAGCTAATGATGAAACCATCTGAGGTAATCCAGTTTGACAGAGTGGTCTTTAGTAAGCTACACTAATAAACTAATAAACTCCTTACTCTTGATGAAAGTGCTTTAAATATAAATGGAAGGTTTGTTCATGAGACACTTTTGCAAAACAATTATACTTAAAAATATGGAAGAGATTTGATGTTTCCCTGATCATGTTCCACCCATGAAAAATTTACCATGTCTTCTACCACAGATAGCTTTGGTAGAGGCAGTGTTGTGTTTTAGAGCAGGGGTTAGAGCAGCAAAGTCGGTCCTGGAGGTCTGACATCCTGCATGTTTTAGTTCTCTCCCTGATGGTAGTAACAACCTTTTCAGCAGGTCAATGTTCTTCTTAGGGCTTCTTATGAGCCGTTATTTAATCCAGGTGCATTAAACCAGGGAGAGAAGTAAAATATGTAGGATGCCGGCCCTCGAGGACCGACTTTGGACACCCCTGTTGTAGGGTATCAATCACTACAAGGAGGTAATTTCAATAGTCATTTCGTGAAGAGATTCAGCAGCCAGTGGCAATCAAATATCTCTAGAGTCGGGAACAAAACTCTGTAATACGAGATAAATTACCTTAACTAGTAAAGAGAACTTGACTACCCTCAGACATTCACACACCTTTACATGCTGACACTGGTGAGCTACTGGGTTGTAGCCACAGCTGTAGTAGGTTTGACAGAAGTGAGGCTTCTTACCACCAGTAGCACCAGGCAAGGCGAGGGAAGTGTCTTACAAACTGGTAACCTACTGGTTGCAGGATGGACTCCAACCACCATCACCCTAAGATAGCAGTCTTCACCCGTAGCAAGAACTTATCAAAGACTACCTCCAAAAACAGATGTGAAAGAATAAAACGGTCTGGTCAAAGTCCTGACTTCAACCCTGTTGAACACTTGGAAGGTTGGCCACATTGACTGGGTGCCATCGCATCCTCCTGCACTGTGTGACCAAACTGGTGACCATGAAGAGGAAGTACTGGGCTACAGAGCCGTGTACAGTTCTCCCAGGACCCAGCCTCTTAAATGAATCATTCGTTGCATTTCCACTATGTTGTTTTTTCTTCAAACTTTAATCATCCGATCCAATAAACAACAAGAGTTTACAGCAGACCAGCAGGATTAGCTGTTTGGCACTGGCAGAGGAGATTCAGCACATTTTTAATGGCCGCAGTCCACATAATCAACTCTCCTGCACTATCCACAAATCAAATTTCTTCTCAAATGTTTAAAGGGAAATAAACAGCTTTTACCATCAGCGGAAGATTTATTGCCAAGAAGCATGGTTACGACAAAGAAATGATCAACCAGGCACAAATCTTCTTACTTTTTTCTGCTCAGAGTGGCTGAACCAAAAGAAAATTTGCACTCGATAATAAATCACAGAAAAATGCAACTACTCCCTCAGCAATGAGAAAGTTGAGAATGAAGCATTGGAGCAACTCATAGCATTGCATATGACCACAAAATTAAATTATTTACATGGTAGAAGAAAGGAAGAAGAAGAAAATGGATTTAGATGTCTTATAATGATGATAAATTTTGTTTTAAATAAACAGTTTTTTACCAAACTGTCTTAACCGACAACAAGTGTGGTTTGTTTCTTTTTTTTCCACAGAAATGATATCCACTTAGGCTCAAACATTTACTGATGAGTAAATAACAGCTCAGCTAAAATAAATGCTTTATTTTTTTTCTAATATTGCAGTAAAAACTGTGTAAAAAGATTGTCAATAATCATTGGCACATACCTTTTCTAACTTTCACCTACATTTTTATCTATTTTTTTATACCTTGTTTACATTTGCCCCATCATAAGACACCGTAAAATTTACCACATCTGGAAAAAAGATAGAAAACAGAAGCAGAAACGAGATGGGAGGATAGGTTGACAGTTTGAAGGAAACAAACACAGCGGTATGATGTAAACTCCCAGCATTTCCGCTGTTGCCTTCAGCTGTTCACACACTGGGAACAACACTGATGCAACAACTGAACATAACATAGGAGAATTTTTTTGTATATACATTCACATTGTGTTAGGCAGGATCAGATTTGAAGCTCCGCTGACATGAATCCCAAAGCTTCAAACTCTCAGTTTAAATAACAAACCCTCACCGTCTGCAGTGCCCAGCAGTTTCCCAATAGGAAATGTCTGTTCTTGTTGTCCGACCTCTGATTTATTCAACTCTTTACAATCAATTTTCAAATCCTCTCAAAAAGACTGAGGGTATAACAATAGCTTGAGCCATTAAATCTCCCAATATTAAAATTTATTCTTTGTGTGTTTTCCTCTGGTCAATTCTAAGCTATTATAAGCCTTTTTATTAAGATAGTTTGAGATCCTGGATGTACGAGACTCTTGAAGTAAGAAAGGAAGTAGTTCTTGACGATTGTGTGGCGTGCAGCAGAAAAAACAAATACAGTTATTTAGAATTTTTGACTGTTAGGTAACAGCAGCTACATACCATGAGCTTGCTAACAGAAGTCAGGTAACATGAGCTAGGTAACAGGAGCTAGGTAACATGGGCTAGCTAACAGGAGCTAGCTAACAGGAGCTAGCTAACAGGAGCTAGATAACATGAGCTAGCTAACAGGAGCCAGGTAACATGAGCTAGCTAACAGGAGCTAGGTAACATGAGTTAGGATAACGGGAGCTAGATAACAGCAGTTAGCTAACAAGAACTAGGTAGCAGGAGCTAGCCAATAGCAGCTAGGTGTGTGTAGCAGAGGGCTAGTTGTACCTATCTTCCTTGGATGCTGCTTTGCCCAGAAAACCTTTATTCAGCTTTTCTAAAAAGACACTAATTTCAGCTGGAAGTACTTCAGCTCTCGCTCTCATCTTTCAATTAAGTGATGATCGCTAACTTTCTTTATAGCCTTAATGACAAAAATGCCCCAGATAATTTTTCTTTTTTTTAAACCATTCATTGAGAAATGAACAGAAATAAGTCAAGATGTATTTTTTGTTCAAATATCCTGTGATGTTTCATGGACAGAACATAATACAAAACTACTTCAGCTTGCTAACGCCTAACTATGAGAATGTTCTCGAGACAGAAACTACTTAGCATGCTGCATGTGTCTGAAGGAAGAGCTGTATTTAGGTCATTTCAGTTCGCAGTCAGAACTTTGAACCATGAGTGTTGCCTTTTATGTTTGGGAATATTCTGCCATCAGGCTGTTCCTGACAGCAGAACGTCTGCTTACTGTTATGTGTTATGACAACAGCTTCCAAATCTCCACAACCATCTGAATTTTGATCATGTCCTTGCTCATTTATGTTCAATATACAGAAATTCTGTTTATTTTTCTGTGTTCATTATTGTTAGTAAAATGTTCCTGTATTAGTCCATTCCTTTCTGTTTTGCAGTTGGTTATCACATTTTTTTGTGACGTTGGACTTAGTTTTCCTAAACCAGTGTAGGTTTTTTTTTCCTCTTAATTTAGTTTCTTCATGTCTTAGTTCAGCTCTCTTTGTGTAATTAGCTTCCCTCCATCAGTTTATTTTCATTTAATCACAATTTAATAGAATTTGGAGAATTTTCCAAGATAAAGTGGGCAAATAATGTCAAGTCAAAGTCCAGGATGAACGGACAACAGAGGGAAAGCTGGAGTCAAATTTAAGGAAGGTGAAATAAAGTATTAATTTAATAGTATGCAAACTTGGAGAACCAGAATGTTTTAGTATTTATTTTTGGTTTTTCCCGCTAATAGTTTTGCTTGTTTTTAAGTTGAATATTAAAGAATAAACGGCATGTGAAAAGCATAGAAATTTTGGAAGTGACATTTTTTTTTAGGAAGAATACCTGGTATTTTTCAAGAGTCTTTTCAGAGTCGCTGTATCTTTAAAAATTGACTCAGACTTTGTTTTTAAACAATGGCACCACCATTTTTTTAAACTTAGACATTAAAAATCTCTGTACAATTACATGTCTATGCTCCAGTATGAAGAATTACTACAATAAAAAAAAATCCCATTTTGGTCTGTCAGCTCTGTCTTATTGTGCTGAGGGGGAGTTTATGGCTCATGAGTGTTTTGGTGTTTAGTTCTGCTTTATTATGCTGTTTAATTTCATTTGCATCCCGCTGTCTCCCCCCGCAGCCTCTTAATCAAATAATAATCAGCGTTGTTAGCTGGTGTTTAAACATTTAGCTCTCCCCCCCAAGGCCAAACAACAACGTAAATAAATCAGGAAACCGCCTAAATTTGTTCCAAGATGCTTTGAGGCCAAATCTACGGCAGTGTCACAGTACGCAAAAGAAAAATGTACCACATGAATACTTCATATCGAGTACTGTATCACTTACTAGTTCAACCCAAGACATTTCCACAGAGCGAACTCTAACATTTTAACTGGAAAGACATGAAAAAAACCAAAAACATCACATCTGCCGTCCATATTTCATCAAAACGGTAATCTAGAAATGAATGAAGGTGTAGAGGCACAGTAGGTTTCGTTTCATAGAAGCGTTTGCACAAAGAATGGAAGTAATTTTACATACAGATAATTCTTACATTTCATGCTACAGCCACAACCTTTGCTGGATCTTACTGGAATATTCAGACTCAAAACCTGAAGTCAGTAAACTTTATTCCCAGAAATTTCAGGCACTAAATTACCTTCTAAATCAGATAAGATAGTCTGTGTTTTACATTTTACCCCAAGTCCTAAAAGCTCCTCCATAATAAACAGAAAAGTAATTAGTTTATCGGCTGTAGAAGCTTTAACACCAGCGTTATGTTGTGAGCAAAACGTCGAGCGAACTGTTTTTATGGACGACAGTTTAAAAGAACAAACTGCCTCAGCGTTGCCAGGTCCGGCGAAGCCTTGGCCTGGAGGAGCCGTCCTGCAACAACATGATGCCATTATGATCAGATGCTCTACAGCTGCCGGCGCTGGCTGGTGACACGGCCACAGATGTGTGCAAGCGGCGTGGGAAAACGCATCGCATTTGGCATGACCCGATCGTCCCTTCAGCTGAGGTCCAAACAGGAAACATGAAGTCACTCAGAGTCCAAACAGGGACATTTTGAGAGAATGAGTGTGCATACGGTTACAAATTAGGACACTTTATTACAAAACAAATCAGTTCTCCATGTAGAAATGTTTATTTTATGCTTCCTAAATGGAAAGTTTTTCGTTTATCTTGCAAAAGATATATTTTAAAAATGTGCATTTTAGCAGTGGAAAGGGCCTGGTTGAAGTCTTCATTTTGAATTTACACTTCTCCTGGTTTCACTGGTGAGCCAATACATTTAACTGTGATTAAAACACAGACATGGAATATACCTGTTTTTCAAATGAAAATATTCCCAAATCCTCAAATCCTTTGTCAGCTCTTAGGAAAAACTTCCAAGAGCTCAGCGGTTGTTTGTTTTTTTTACAACCAAAGAAATGTTTTTTCCAAGAATACAAGCTCACTACCTTTAATAAATGAAATACATAAATTTATTCAGGAAAGACTGTGCACTGATTGTTCCTCTCAGGTTATCCCTGGTCGTTTAATCTCTCCACACATTGCAGATCTCAGAGGGGGTTTGTGGTGTATGCACTAAATATTAATATCCTGTTTAATATTAGCATTCCGGCTGAGAACCTGCTACGTCTCAATCTCAAACTCTTCAGGCACTTGAGTTTTGGAGTTTGGTTTGATCTGCTGCTCACTTTTCCAACCCAGCTCTGTTCTCATACATTCCTCCAGACCAGAGAAAATCAGTTGATTCCCCAGAGAGCAGATAACCCAATACTGCTGGACGCACGGTGGCAAGCAACCAGAGACAACATATGCTAAACTGGACCCTGGACGCTGAAAAAGAGGGGGAAAAACAGTTCATGCATAATAGATTATTGGGGGTAACAGAGTTCAAATGTTCATGTTGTTTCAGAACTTCTCTACTAAAATGTGCTGCTAATGTACGATAAGTGTTATTCATTTTGTTTGTGTATTTATGTAAGACTAGGATTGTAGCTCTCAGGACAGGGCTGAAGAGCGACTCGCAAATATTTGGTCTCAAATGTTCTGTGTCGAGTGTAGAGTAACTTTGTTCAGGTTTGAAGAGTCTAGATATTGAAGGTTTTATACCACAGCAAATTAAATATTCTCAGAATAGTTTAAAAATTAGGTGGATTAACCCTTTGTGTGTTTCATGGCGCATTGCAGTTACTTATGGAGTAGGAAAACTTGGGACTGGGTTTGATGTCACACTAAATAGCTAACCCAGTTGGCTAGCTAGCTGCCAAGCTAACACAACTAGCTAACTTATTTAGCTAGTTATCTAATTGTCCTACCAGTTAGCTAGCTAGGATAGCTAACTACGCTAATTGGTAGGATAGTTAGTTATTTTAGCTTACTAAGATCACGCAAGATCTTACTTATAACTTGCTAACTATCTTAGCTAACTAAGAGAGTTAGCTAACTAACAGTTAACTAACTAACTATCTAAAATAGTTAGCTATCTCAGTTAGCTTAGAGATAATTAACTATCTCTAACAAACAGTTTTTATACCAGAGATGGCTACATTTTTACTAACATAGATAGCTAAGTGCTATCTCAGTTAGCTGAGATAACTAACTATCTTAGCTAACGGGTAAGATAGCTATCTTATCTATCCTGGTAGCTATGGTAACAAAGCATCCCCTTCCCTTAGAATCTAAGACAATCAATAGCCAACAAAACCAATAAATTCCCATTATTTCTCTGCATCTGTCACTTGATAATACTTCAAGAATTTGCAAAAATGCACAGCTATAAATCAATAAAACACCATGACACACATGTTTAAAATAGAGTTTGAACAACAACTGACATAATAAACTATAAGCAGGCTCAGAAAAATCAGGGCTGCAAAATAACGACAAAGAAGGGAATGGATGAGCCCCAACTGAGCTTTTGTCTTGGTCCGGAAAAAGACTAAGCTGAGATGGGAATAGAGAAAAATTATCACATCTGTTTGTGTGCGTAAGCATAGCGGTTTCTCGCAGATAAACGTTACCATAAGTTGGAGAACTATTTTCTGCCTTGGTGGCGGTTTCCATTGGTTTAAAAACGAGTTGGGTGAGGGATGAAACAAATCCTTAAGCTGTGAAATTGGCTCTGATCCCTTTTAGAGGCTCCGAAGCGCCATGATGAGACACAAATCTACACTTAACACAAAATACCTTACAGACCTCCCTAAAGCCCCCTAAAAAAAGAAAGAGAGGATAGGGGCATCTTAGGAAACCAGTATGCTGGCATGACAGTGTAATTATAAGCTCAGCATGTTACTTTTATCAGAAGCTAAACCTGCAGTCAGCACAATCACAAGACTAGCAGAGGCTTCGCACAACCACAAATAAAGCACAGTGTGACACAAAACCCGTGAAGACCAAACTACCAGAGGAATTACACATGGAGAAAAAACAAATATCCACTACCCACAAAAAAGCCTTTAAATTATTTATACTCAACTGAGTTTGAAACTGAGTTTCAAGTGACTTAGCAGGAAGGCTTTGTGTTCTGACTATTGCGAAATAATAAAAGACATCAAAACCTCTTTAGCATCACGAAAATGACCTTCTCCTGGCAAGTATTTTAACGTTCCATCCACTTATGCAGAAAACTGAAAGAAAAAGCTACAAAGACAATGTGTTGGCAGTTCAGTTGTTAACTCTGCTGAGGTTTCTCATGATAACATCAGTCCATCTGATCACTTTGTGAATAAATGGCACTAAGGAAGTTTTTTTTTTTTTTATTTCTGCTGTGATTTCTTTAGCTGTAAAATTCATATAGCTTAATTTGGAGCATGGTGGCTGTACATCCTTAAAAAGTCTTCAAAAGTCTTAAATCGTCTAAAACGAAGACCTCATAAAAAAATTTAAGTTGGCCTTAAATATTTGAATCACAGGTCTTAAACTTTGTGGGGTAAAGACTATTTAATATTGTATATTTTATGTGGTTTATTTTTCTTGTGGCAAACATGTCAGTCATGTTGAGACTTGAGGCGGTTGAGGCTACCGCTAATGAGCTGCTAACATATCCTAGCTAGCTACAAATTTGGGACTCACAGAATATTGACGAATAAGATAAAAATGGCTAAAATTTGTAATTGTAGGCTGAAACTGACACATAACAAAGGACCAAGGGTGCAGTGCATCACACCGTTTTTATTCCTGTGTATCTGCAAAGAAGTAAAAAAAGTAAATATTTTGTTACACAAGGTCACAAGGTTAACTCAAATCAACTACATATTCTGATTTACAACTACAAATATGTATGGTTGCAATTTGTTCCCATGAAGAATAATAAAAATACAGGATATTAAATACAAGAGTTTGATTATGGACCAGAGTCAGGTGAGTGGCTGCAAAATCAAAAGTAAAAACACAGAAAGACTGAACTATGACTCAAAGGAATTACAAATCAAGAAAAAACAACATGAATCAAAGAGGACAAAACCCAAAAGAACAAACATATACGGCAAGACCAGTTGAGTGATAATAGGAGACAAACATAAATGACACCCAAACGCCCGAGGACATTGATCGCTCAGCAAATGTAAATCCTGTTATATTTTCTTATCATGTCAGCCCTGGACTTATTTCACAGAAAGCTTTGGTTGTAAATTCCTCACTCAGCAGCACATATGTTAAGTCCTCCTGTGTGCGCCTTATAGCTGAACTGATGTAAAACTGAAATTAAAACTTCAATTATTTAGAGCTGTACTGGGATGAGTTCACCATCACTGGGAGCCCCGACTGAAGGCCCTCATGCTTTAAGAGAACAATGGTTTCTACAGACATCGTTCCCTAGGCGACACTGTGTTACCAGATCATTCTTGCTCCATCCTGATTGGTCCCTTTCAGTTTTATGACAGCTTCTCTGCCTTCCTGTTTGCCTATTTATTTGTTTTTCTTACCCAAAGAGGGCAGATATTTACACTTCTGACCAGACTGAAAAGACAACACAAAACTCATTACAACCAGGTTTTTTTGTTTCTTTATTGAATGCTATAATTTTTTTTATTATCCATCACGGGGCAATGATATAGTTATAGGGTTCAGCAAGCTATTCTGAAGTAGTAAACACTGGCAGCACGTAATGGCTAACTTTGTGTAACAGTGAGCGAGCAGCAACATGTGACCAGTTGTTGGTTATCGAATGTCAGTAACTGTCACACTAAAACAATAAGGAAATCACAGCAGAGCAGGTGACTTTTTATTTGCCATCAGGATTGAACTTTACACCACTTTGCTTACTGTAAAGAAATATAAGAAGGAAAGCTGTCAGAAAGACACAAAAACTCACACTGAAGATTTCATTAAAGGTTCCCTCTGCAGCAAAGAGGTGAGTCTCACACAAATAAAACCTGATATCTTTACAGTGCACTATTGGATTATTTGATATTCCGATGTCAAAGTAAATGAGAAACCTTTGGAAAAAAGTGAATATCTTGATTATTCCACCAAATACTGACTTCTGAACTCTTCCTGAGTTAAAACATTAATATTGTTGTTGTTTCTAAATTGACATGAATTTATTTTCTTTGCATTGTCTGAGGTCTGAAAGCACTGAATCTTTTTCTTTGTTTTGACTGTTTCTCATTTTCAATTTTTGCTTGGAATTTCACAGACATGTTGTCAGTAGTTCATAGAATAAAAGAACATAAAAAGTAAAATCAGAGAAACCGATGATTTTAAGTGCTCTCTTGATTTTTTTCCAGCGCTGTATATTGAGATGAAACTCAATCCTATTGAGTTCAATACAAAAAGTATTACCTTATAATAAAAGCAAAGCAACAGTTAAATGTGTTTCAGACTATTGTTGTACTGTAACATCATGTTGTGTTGCTGCCTTTAGCAGTACTCAGAAATATGGAAATTATATAGATATAACAAATCAATTACCAAACTAACTGCAGTATTGAGCTAAAACAAGCCAACAACTAGAGATTCTGTTACAGTGGCATTTGCTTCATCAGAAGGTTTGAAAATGAGAGAGACTTTCAGAATGCCAAGAATGAAACAGGAAAGTGCCTAATGTTATATTCCATTTTCCTGGGATTGATTTGCTCAACAGCTGCCGTTAGCAATACAACCAAATGTCAATGTATTTCTCTGCAACGAGTGCCTATACAGCCACACACGTGCTGTGTACATGTTAAATATTTAATGAGTTACAAGCTGCAAGAAGTGCTAATAAACTGTTTATCAATGTAGCCGATTAATGCATACAGACGGGGCTGATCTGATATCTTGTACTGATCTAATTGATTAGTCAGTTAGTGTCCATTTTTAAAATCAGGGAAAAAATATGAAAAATTCACTGACTAAATTATTTTGTGGTTAATAGCTTTTAGACAAATAGTCTATTAAACACATGTCCCTCTGATTTGTTGCCAGTGAGCCAACATGGCCGCCAGCAGTCTGCTACCCGAGGACCAGCTTCGGTGCCAAATTTGCAAGAACATCTTTACTTTCCCTGTCACGCTGCCTTGTGGTGACAACTTGTGCAAAACGTGCATCCTAAGAGAATGGGGTCAAAATGTCCATTGTCAGTGTCCAATATGCAAAGAGGAATTTGACGAACGTCCTCAGCTTCAACCCAATCAACACCTCTCTAAGAAGGCAACTTGCCTCAAAAAGTACAAAGCAAAGGAGCCCTGCAGCATCAACAAAAGCGAGACCGACTGCAACCCTTATACGAGCGACACTCGGGCATACAACAGTAGCAACAGCATCGTTGAAAGCAATTTCCTCAGCAAACTTAACAACATCCTCAGCAGATCCAACGGCAATATCAGTAGCGGCCTCGCCAGAAAGAACACTTGGAGTGACAACAGTAGCAACGACAGCATTCCAACACCTAAACCCAGAAAATGCTACACCAACACCAAGAGAGAAAGCAATTTTCACAGCAAACCTAGCAACACCCTCGGCAGATCCAGCAGCATCATCGAGAGCAACACCGCTAGGAGCAACAGTGGGACAGGCCTCACCCTTGCCATTGATGAAAACAATGTCAACAGCACTCAGTCGCAACAAAAGGTTGCCACATCTGGAGACATATCCTGCGACGAATGCACAGGACCGAAACTGAAGGCAGTCAAGTCCTGCCTGGTGTGTCTTGCATCTTACTGCGAAACACACCTGAAACCTCACTTGATGACTAAAGGCCTGAAGAAGCACCAGCTGCTTGACCCAGTGGAGAACCTAGACGCCAGGATGTGCTCATACCACAACAAGCCGCTGGAGCTGTTCTGCAGGACAGACCAGACATTCACCTGCATGCTATGCACCCTCCTAGATCACAAGGAGCACGGCTACCTTCCTCTAAGTGAGGAGGCTGGACAAAAGAGATCTGTGCTAAGAGGGACAGAGGAAATGTTAAACCAGATGATTCAAGAGAGACGAGGAAAGATTCAGGACCTCAGGCACACATCAAGGCTGAACCAAGAAGCTGCAGACGGTAAGGCGGCAGTCGGTCTTCAGGTCTTTACAGATCTGAAGCAAATCCTTGAAAATGGCTTGGATGAACTTCTCAAGAACATTGAAATAAGGCAAGTCACAGCAGATAAGCTAACTGAAAGACTTATCGCAGAGCTGGGGCAGGAAGTGAAGGTACTGATACAGAGTAGCGCCGACGTGCAAGAGCTCTCATCATCTGACGATCACGCTCATGTTTTGAGAAGTTTTTCCATCTGTCAATAACATCCCAACCATGAAGGACTGGTCGGACGTCAGTGTCCAAATCCCTCTATATGAAGAGATGGTAAAGAAAGCAGCGGTAGAAGCTGTGGATCAGTTGCAAGCTACCTTCAAGAAAGAAAAGGCTAAGCTGAAGGAGGCAGAGCTTAAGAGGGTGCAGAAGTTCAAGGTAAATTTAACTCTGGATCCACAAACAGCAGATCCATGGCTCATCGTATCTGACGATGGCAAACAAGTCCGTCTGGGTGATTTTAAAAAATCTGTTCCGGATTTGCCAAAGAGGTTTAATCCAGGAGGGGGAGTCATGGCACAACAGAGTTTCGGTTTCGGGAGGTTTTACTTTGAGGTTCAAGTGACGGACATGATGAAATACGTTTTAGGAGTGGTCTACGAGTCGATCAATAGGAAGAAAAAAATCACAAACAGTCAAGAGAGTGGCCACTGGATACTGAGTCTAAGGAAGGAGAATGAGTACAAAGCAAGAGCCAGCCACTAAATCCCTCTCAGTCTCACCCACCGTCCTCAGAGAATTGGGCTGTTTGTGGACTATGAAGAGGGTTTAGTCTCATTTTACGACGTCGGCATCGCAGAACTCATCTTTTCTTTCAATGACTGCATCTTCACTGAGAGACTTTATCCATTCTTTAATCCAGGTCATGGTTCAAGGAGCTCTGCCTCACTTAAAATAGGACAGTAGCTGTGATTGAGTCATGGATTTATTTTGCTATGTTCTACATTTATTCTTGTCTCAACTTCCCAGATTCTGTCCAAATACGGAATGTGATTTTAGTCTGATTTGAATACATTTGGTCTTAAAGATTTTTAGATTGCACACTTAAAACGATATCACAGAAACTAGAATATTCTTAATGAACAGTGTAACTGGTCAGTCTGTGCTGATTCCTGTTAAGCTGAATAGTTACTTCATGTGATGTGTTCTGGCAATAGGTTATCACATTTGGACGCAATTTTCTAAGTGTGATAAATTTCATCTTTTCTCATTATTTTATTCCATGAATTACCAGTCAGGGTGTAACATCACAGTGCACAATAATCATTCTGCACTAAAACAAATGAAAATAAATACTTGGTAAAATAGGGAGAAAAAAAACTTCCAGCAAGAAAATGACCATAAAAATACTAAAAATACAACCAGAGCTGCAAAATCAAAGTGAATTCACGTGCCAGGCAACATCCAGACCTAAATTTATTTAAGAATATGTGTCAAGGCATGAAATCTTACAATTGTACATGCGCCGCATGCAATTTGACAGCACTGGAATTAATCTGCACCTGAGTCACTGCTTTACATGGTGGCAGCAAGAGGGTCATTCAGCTAATTCCCTAAATAATTATCGTAACCAAATCTCGTTTTTCAGATGTACTCATAGACGTTATATGTTTATGGGAAAAAAAACACTGCAAAAACAAAAAATCTTACCAATTATTTTTGGTCCAATTCTAGGAACACTTGAAATAAGACAAAACTAGCTTGAAATACATTGGAGCTTGTTTTAATCACTATTGATGAAAAAGCCAACAGATTATTTCATTCGTAGTATTGGAGAAATGTCTTGTTATAGAGAGAGAGTTTTCATCAATGTTAAGGAATTATTGACCCAAAACAATTTGTAAGATTTTGTGTGACTCATTTATTTTTTTATGTTCGGGCACATTTTAAGCTTCACTTAAAGAACAGACGGCAGGAGAGGAAACTGCATCAAATCAACCAAAGGGACAAATACAAACCTCAGCAATAGTAAAGTTTCAAAACAGTCGTTGAATTTCAACTCGGTAGAAACTCAAAACGCTTTAAAAAGTAACGGGAAACAAACAACACACACATGAAGCGACAGCTGCACCGCAGGCGGACAGGACTATAAAAGGAGGTTTGTGTGAATCATGAGTCTGTTTACTTTGTTCTGGTTGGAGTCGATTCACCAGTGACCTCAGCTGATAAACCAATGCACTGCAGGGGGACAGAGCGGCGCTGCATCGGGCTGAAGTTTGTCACACTGGTATAAAGCAGACTCTGTTTCACTTTTGCTTGGCTCATCTGTATGAAGCAAATCTGTTATTTGTTTTCTCTTGCACATAACACATTTTCTTCATTTATTATTAAGTGGTTTTTTTTACTTTCTTCTCTCTTTACGTCACTTTATTGGTTTTATTATCCGCTCAGTTTAGCTGCTCCTGGTTTTCGTCTTTCTTTCCCCCTCCCCGTTTTCCAAATTCACTGTCACACTCGGCATCGTTTCTTTTATTTGATTCTATTTTGTAATTTTATTTCCCCTCATAGTTTCCTCTCCCGCTGGGAGCCCCTCATAATTCCCCCTGCTCCCAATAAGCTGCAGCCAACTCCCTGCATCTTCATTATCTCATCCTCCTTGTAAACACTTTAGCTGCCCGGAGGATCAACACACACACAAATATGCAAGAAAACTCCGTCTAAACACACACACACACACACACACACACACACACGCACAGTAAATTATCTGTCTCACACACACTTATACTACAGGAATTTTGTCTTTTTTTTTTTTTACACACACATAACCCTGTTCTGAGCGTTTCAAAGCTCTGTCTCTCAGTGAATAATGAAGTCAGGGAGAGCAGCCTCACTGTAATCCCTAGAAGGAGTGGAAAGAAGGAAGGAGGAGATCGACTCCTCGTGTTTCTCCATCGATTCGTCTCCTCGGATTCTCTGAAGTCACTCGAAAAACATGACAACCTTAAAAAGGTTTGCTTCAGAAATAATACAACTGGAGCAAACGTCACTGTTAGAGCCGTCAGCCTGGTGTTAAATTCAGCAACTCTATGATCGAGACGTTTCCTGCAGGGAGAGCATCAGCCGGGGTGTGTTTGGCAGATTTATCAGCTCAAATGGGGGAAAATGTGTGACTGAGGAGCCAAGTGAGGATGCCTTCATACTGCACCCTCTTCAGACGCACCAGAGGCAATCAGTGGCTGGTGCAGCATTGAAAAAAATAAAATAAAAATCATCATTGGCAATATTGATGTCAATACTTGGTTCAACCATCTTTTCCCAATTCTATTCTACTGTGAGCTGTGAGTTATCACAAGTTGGACCGTACCTCTCTACACTGCATCAGACTTTATTCTCCAATAAACGCCAGCAGATTTTTATGAAAAATCTCATAATTTATCGATTTCAAAGTCTCTGAATGAATTCAGACAAGAAAGAAAGGAGCCCACAGCATCACAGGTCCTCCACCAGACTTGACAGTTGGAAGGATGTGCTACTTCAATTATTTCACACCAAACATCAATGCTGTTCATAATCACCAATTCCTTAATGTTGGGAGTTCGGCCCATATGATCCCCCCATTTCAAATGTTCTGGAAATGGACAAAAACCAACTGGTATTCTCCAGAACAAATACTTGGATTGAAAAATCAACAGGTATTGGCTACTGCGAATGAGATTTTGCATCTCGCCTGGTCTGTTCTGTTCAAAACAAAGTGTTTTTTTTTTTCTACACATGAATGTACACGAATTTCCCAGTAATTTCCCAGTTACACTGAGAGGTGTGGGGTGGAAGGAAAAACTTAGCAAAGTCAGCTGTACCATGAAGAAAGGTGATTTATTAAGCCTCCTTCAGCAAATCACAATTCACCCACAGGACAAAATGGCATCCCCTCCAGCAGTCTGGCAGATCTCTGTCTCACAGCTCTCAGTC
>CAEGAF010105718.1:0-59864 GCA_903067075.1 Micropoecilia bifurca
GGCCGATCCCGATCATCACCGATTTCACGGAAATCGGCCGATTATGATCGGTGACTGATCGATCGGCACACCTCTAACTTTAACATATTTTACTCAAGGAAAAGTAAACCGTAGCCAAACAAGAAATTACTTAAATAAAAGCAAAAAAAGTATTTGGTAAAAAAAAAAAAAAAGGAAACTCAAGTAGCCTTTTGATCAGATAATATGCAATAATTCATTTTAAAATTATGTTGTTTGGAAAATTTGGATTTTACAGACATACATAAAAAGGGTTAATTTAAAAACCATATTTATATATATATTTTTTGTTCAAATTTATACATTATTTCAATATAAAAAGTATTACATTTTAGCAAAAACAGCAGGTGTGTGTGTGACGTGAATGTTTGGTTAAAACAAGATTGTTCTTCGTTCAGTAAAGTCATTCACATTGGCTAGGGTATTCAGAAAGTTTACTCAAGCAGCATTAGAGGTATTTCATAGTAAAAGTTCTCGAGTAAAAGTAAAAAGTATACCATAGTAAAAATACACCTGAAAGTTTTTTATTTTTGAAAAAGTTACTCAAAACAGATGCAGCTTCTTTTCTGAAGCTGAACAGAGAGCTGCTGAAACACCAACTACTAAATTTGTTCATGATTAAAGCAAAAACACTAAATTTATGCTGATGGTTGACTTTTTATGGAAGTTTTGTCTCCATCTGATTGGTTGGAACTGCTTTCAAACAATAATTTGCTACCAGGCATATTATCAACAAGTCATATCAAAACAGAGAGCAAATATGCTATCATTAGTTCCTGCAGAATCATACATATGAATACATTTTAATAAACTAACCATGGATTTATGCACATCTCAGGTAACATGTTGCTAGAACATACAGTAGGTTTTTTTAAAGCCCACCAGGAAATGTAACAGAGTAACTGTAACTAGTTACTGCCCAACTCTGCTGCCTACTAACTTTTAAGGCCAGAGTTTCTTACCTCTCCTCGGTTGCCAACTTCAAACACTTAAGAGTGGACATCAATTTATGTACAACCTTAATTTATTTCCTCCTACACTCTCATCCATAACCTCTGCTGCTGGGTTGCATCCAGCCAGGCCTCCCAGAGTCATCATATTCTATAATAAACAGACCACCCACCAGGCCACCGACAACCTTAACATTTCTTTTTTTTTTTTACCGACGTTGAAAGGGGATCTTCTTAATGTTTCGACACAAGTGATCATCCGTCCTCATCTCTTTAATGAAATTAGATTAAGTGCACCTGGGAAAGAGCTGAGAAAGCAGAATGCCTTGCCACCTTCTTTAATCTAAAACCAATTTGCCAGTAATATTCCTTCCCACTCCCCCCACAGCTTGGGATTCATCTGCCCTGATTCAAAATGGAGGAGGAACGAGATGAGACCAGAGCTGACTGGTTGCATTCAGCTCCCCACAGGCGCTGTGAAATTAGAACTGACATTGGCAACACAGGCCTTAATATGGAGATGTCATTTTTCTGCTCTTCTTTTTTCTTCTTCTTCTTTTTCCCCTCTTTCCCTTTCTCTGGCTTTTTGCTCCTGCTCGGTTACATCTTTTCCTGGAAAAGACAAAGCATCATAGAACCCAACAAGGTTTCCCCAAAATTTTGGCAACGTTTAGATGGAAGCGTTTCGAGTAAAGAAATTAAGAGTAGCTAGTAGATTTTCTGTCAGAAATAACCCATCATCACCAGGTGGTCATATGACACTCCCTCCGTTTAGTCATTTCACAATGGAGGCTGTAATGTCTTTTGTTGTGCCTAATTAAAAGCGCAACTGTTTCATATTTTGTTATGTTAAAACCACAGACTTCACCGCATTTTGATAGGATTTTTAGTGTTGGACACAAAGCAGCTTATGATGAAGAAATGCTGAAAATAGAGGATTTTCAACATCTTTTACAAATAAGAATTTGATCATGTGGTGTGTGGTTTTATTCAACCCCCAGTGAGTCAACACTTTAGGCTGTAATTACAGCTGCAAGTCTTTTGGAGGATGTCTCAAACTCAGATTGTGTGGAAAAGATACGTCTTGTCACAGATTCTCAGTTGCCTAAAGGTCTGAACTTTGAACCCATTTCTCTGTACCTTTGGCCGTACATGTAGGGATGTTCTCCTGCTGGATGGTGAAGCTACATTTCAGTCTTTTAGATGCAGCTTTGCTTAAGAAGAGCATCCCCACTGGATGATGTTGACGCCATCATTTTTATAGTGAGGGTTGATCTTCAAGCTATTTTGCCGGCTTAGCCTTTTGATTAAAGGGCTAAAATCTTCCAACTGACCAAAGAACGATCTTGTAAGTCTGTCCCTTCAATGGTTTGAAGAAAAAAACGTAAGCTTAACGTTTTATTGCTTTCTTTCAACTGTAACTTTCTTTCTTTTTAGTCTTCCATAAAGGCCAAATTTGTGGAGATTTCCCCTCCTTTAGTTGTGGATCTGTGCATCTTGGCTCCTTCTTTGATCAGTCCTCTCATTGCCCATCCTGTCTGTTATAAAAGCTGACCCTGGTAGGTTTAGAGTCACACCCTATTCTTTTCTTTTTCAGATGATGGATTGAACATCGTTCCCTGAAATCCTCAAAGCCTAGGATATTGCTTAATAACCTCATCCTGTGTTAAATGTTCCTGCAACTTTTTCCCCAAATGTGATTCTTGGCCTTCCACGTTCCAAAAGCCATTTACCATTTTCATTCCACTTTGCAATCGTAAGCCACTTTGTGTTGGTCTAATGGGAAATTCCACTAGTATGCAGTAAAGTTTGAGTTTTTAGCACAACATGTACACATTTTAACAGTGTGTTACTTAAATTAAACTTGAACGTATGAGCATGTCGTGGCGAGGGAGCACATTTGCCTCTGTCGCGAGAAAGGGCACCCATAGTCAATGCAGCGTGTGATGCGCATATGCGTGTGTACGTGTTTGTCGACAAGCTGGGAGGCAAGTGAGTCTGCTGCCACGCTCGGAGGTGGAGACCAATCCCAGTGCATGTTGGGAGGAAGAGGCATGATGACAGAGAAAGACTCTTTGAGCTTCTGCGGGGCTCGCCGGCAGACATCAGCAAAGACAGCCTGTCAGTAGCAATGCATGTCATCCGCTAATGCAGGGACAGTCAGCGTGGCTGCGGCGTCATTGATGTGGCATCCCGTACCCCGGTCCAGATTCCCTCTTAAAGGTTAGCCATGATGCCGGCATCGCAAATAAAGATGGAAGGCTTGCGGAAGCAAAAGAACCCTCCCCACTCAGGAACAAAGGAGGTGTGAAAACACAACACGGCATCAACACTGTAATCTTCTTTCACTTACCGCCGCCATTGCTCGGGGAAGCTGTTTGTGGGGGCAGAGAGTGTTATCAGTACTTCCTTTTGTTCTGGAGAGATCCTGACGAAGACTTTGCCGCACTTTCTTCCAAATCGCCAGTTCTCTTAAAAACTTTTGGAGAACGATCCTGTCGCCACTCAGCCATGTTTAACTGCTTTCGATGATTGCTATTGAGAGAGTTATTGTCACCTGGATGAACACCACGTTTTGGTGTGTGTGGGCTTTTTTCCTTTTTTTGTGTACTCCAGCTAGATCCATTTTTAGAGGTTGGTTTTCTTCAAACACTGTATTTCTCCCACCTGAAAGCCCCGCTTCTGTAATACAAGTCTTCAGCAAGGGCTGGCTGAGACGCTCGATTGAACAATTTTCTGCTAGAGATCTCTTTAGTTCAATGATACAGCAATAGAGAAATCATGGTACGCCATATCACACAAGACAAACTGGGCGGTTTTACACCGTTTCTGGGCCATGTTTTATCTAACTGGTTATGTATCTGTGCACTACTGTTTTTGAAGTGTAGGGGGAAAAATGCATAATTACTTTGCATGTTTTGGAGTTTGTGTGAAATTTAAATTGAAATCTTTATTTTGAACATGTAAAAAAATAGAAAATTAAAAATAGGAATAAGAAACTTAGAAAGAAAACTTTCACATTCAAATCGAAAAGAAAGAAGAAATTATTTCTAATTAAACCTACCCACGGTTGACTCATCCAGTACATACATTGTGCATTTCATTTCAGAATTGTTCATGCTATAAATATTTACACATCAGATTTGTTCATGTCTAAATTTCTGCACTTTTAATATTCTATCCATATAATTAATAATATTATTATTACAGTCTGCACCATGTTATTTAGATTTAAAATGCATATCATCACACATTTAAATGCAATGATAAAAATCAAACATCCCATCAAATAACAGGAATCAAACTGCTCAGGAGGAAACACTGAAAGCTGCAAAGGGCCACATTTTCACTCATGGTTCACTTTATTATGCATCTCTGCTCAGTTGATCATCATTAATAGTGACTGAGTCGGTTTCAGGTCAGCAATTCTAGTAGTGGTTAAGATAACTTTCTGTAGTTTAAAACTAGCATCAGTAAAGGGAATTGGATGGAACTGAAGAAACTTTGAACCTGGCATGGTTGTTTGTGCCGGACATGTGTGTGTGAGTATTTCATAAACTGATGATCTACAGGGATTTTCATATCCAAACGTCACCAAATGTTTGTAAGAGGCTATAAGGAAAGGAAAAACTTGTTTGAGGAGTTACAAAGGCAACATTAGCTTAAGTAATCAATTGTTAACAACCATTGTGGCAATTTTTCATCTACAACTCACACAGGCTCTCTAGAATTGGACATTTGAAAATTAGAATACATTGCATGGTTTGAGACTTGATTTCAGCTGTAATATTCAGAAGGAGAGGTCATATTTTGCCCTAAATAATATGAAGGTGTGATCCATCCTGCTGTATACAGACGGTTCAGGCAGATGATGGCGGTGTAACGGTCTGGGCAGACCTTTTCCTGAAGTCAAAACAGGAATCCGACGACTTGTTTTGCACACAGTTAAACCGACTGGCTCCCAGCTACATGCCTGTCCACTCTGCTAAAAACCTGCATGGTACAACATTCTGTTTTTTCCAAAAGGGCCTGTGTTTGGATAACAATCCAGGACTTATATACATTTTTCCACATGAGTAATAAAAGCAAAATTGATTCCATATTGAGTGCAGATGTTCTGTGGAAATATAAAAAGCCACAAATGTTTTTGTGTGTGTAGATGTACGATTTGAGCGTTTCTGATCGTGCATAAACACAATGCCTAAGTGAGTTTTTATTCAATAAACATGGCTGGACTGTAATTACTTACACATTTCTTCTGGATGGAAATTCAAGACAGACTTTTTATGCATTTGGAGTTGGCACACTAAGACTCGATGTCTGTCCCTGCTTTGGCTCGTCCGCCGAAAACTTCTTAATGCTAAAAGACTCGCTTTTCCCTCCGCAGCAGCAAATGGCAAATGCAATCGGGACAAATATAGAATCCTCCCGGTGGTTTTTGGAACCTGTGCCGCCATGGATCATTTTCCCCCTGAAGAAGTGCTGCTTCCTCTTTGGTCAGAAAAAAATGGTTCAGGAAACTCAATAAACGTTTGTGTAAAAGAGATCTGTCAGCAGACTAGCTCATTTGCCAAGTTTAAAAATAACCTCATCCATTTCACATTTACCATAAAGGCGCAGGCCCTAGTTGTTGTTTTTTTGTTTTTGTTTGAATCCCTATATTTTGTCTCAAGAGGCCAAATATTTATTTCTAATGCCAAGTGAAACAACTTTGCATTTTTGAGGGGAAAGAGTATCCACTGCCCACCGAACGGTGAGGATTGACAATCAAGGAAGTAAGCAACAAGCCTCTCTCCCACCCACTGCGACCATTTTTCTTTTCTAACCACTTGAGGGTCTCCGAGTCAGTCTAAATACTCGGATGCCTGTGGATGTGCTGGCGACTGTCAGGCCTCAAATCCCCGCCGCTCTTCACATGGGCTCTGGAGGAAATTTTTCTTGTGGGCAAATGTGTATGGGAAGAGGAAAGCTGAGAACCCCGGAGAGTACAACGAGCTCTGGCCCAAACACATACAGAGTCCAGCTGCCTTCAATTAAGCTAGAAAGCCCAGCCATGGCAGTCCCTGATGCGAAAAGCCAGCCTGCTTTGATCTGTACCAGCTTGGGGTGGAGAGAGGGGGGAGGCACAAGGGCTTCGGGGATTACTGGAGAAAAAAAAATAATTATTGTATACCCCATTAAAATTAACAGGGATTTTTAAGGTTAGAAGCAGAAGGTGGTAAATGTTAATGATGGCTGTCGCTCATGTTCATTTGCCACTTATTTTCACCTTCCTCCCTCGGTTTCAACTTTAATTAGCTGAGAACACCTGGCCTCTCTAACAAGTGAACTGTGGAACATTCCGGTCGTAATTCCTATGAGTGCCGAAGACGGTTTCTGAATCGACCGAGGCGCAGTGCCGCAACCACGGATGATATGCTTGTCAGTTTCATCGTGACACCCAGCATAGGAATATCGGCTCTTGGATATGTATGAGGTTTGGAGCCTGAAACCGAGATTGGCGTCAAAGCTGTCCCCCTGCCAAGCACCTCAGATGCAGGCAGCATGGGCATCCATTAAATTAATTTGACTTCATTAGTGCAGACCTGCTAGGACTGGGGTGCCCACAGAGATGCCAGTGGGTGGGAAGAATGGTGAGCAAGGGAGGGGGGGGTAGGAAGGAGGAGAGCTTAGTGGTTGAGTGGCACCAGCCGCTGTGCTTTGAGGAGAGCGAACACATGGCGCAGACAGGCGGAATATGGACCCAGTTCTTACACCGGGACGGCTGCCAAGCAAAGGCAACATGCGTCACTGGCTGTAGGGGAGCTTCAATCAACACCCAGTCAGAGTATTATAGCCATGTGCCCCACGTCACATCAGTCAGGAGGCAGTGGGTCACTGGACAGCATCAACTCAAGCATGTGGAGATGGTGTCTCGCAATAGGGAGGCGATGTGATTAATAAGAGATACTGCTGTTACTTTTGAATGTAAAAAAATATTTTTGTGTTGCATAGTTCCTGTCAATCAAGTTTTCACACGGTCTTTTTAATTATGCTGGGGATTTTTTTTTCAGTGCTTTTGTTTTTCATCCATCCATCCATTTTCTGTACACCCTTGTCCCTTAGAGGAGTTGGGAGGGTTGCCGGTGCCGATCTCCAGCTAACGTTCCAAGCGAGAGGCGGGGTCACCCTGGACAGGTCGCCAGTCTGTCGCAGGGCAACACAGAGACACACGACAAACAACCATCCACACACACACTCACACCTAGGGAGAATTTAGACAGACCAATTAACCTGATAGTCATGTTTTTGGACTATGGGAGGAAGCCGGAGTACCCAGAGAAAACCCACGCATGCACAGGAAGTACATGCAAACTCCATGCAGAAAGACCAGGGCCGGGAATCGAACCCAGAACCTTCATGCTGCAAGGCAACAGCTCTACCAATTCTCATTGATTTGGTGACGGGTGGGGCTTCAGAGTTGCATACAGTGAAACAGTGATGAGAACTGAGACTGAAACCCAGAAGCACTAAGAAAAACTCCATCAGCAAAAAACGGTCAGTGTGAAAACTTGGTTGTTTTACATTTTTGTTTTACTTTCAGTACAGAATGTTTCAGTTGCAATTGTGTTTCTTCATGCCAGTATTTCTTTTCGGTTTCATTTTAAGCTGACATCATTTAAGTCCCATTCTCTAGATAATGACATATATCTACCATCTACTTGATAGATTCACTTCAAGATTGTCTACGGTACCAAGGAGATTGAGAGTGTGTTGATTTTTCCAAGCACTGCATTGTTCTAGTTCCTTTTAAAGAACTTGACATCCTTCAACCCGCTTATTTATTAATTTTTTTCTTGATTTTGATGTCGCTTGTTATTGCTTTGTCTATCACTAATTACCTATTTTCTGCTTTGTCCAACCCCACAATGTCCGGTTGGTTAGCTATCATATATTTACCACTCCAGGTTGATGTCACACAGGGTCTTACTCCTATCTTTCTCACCTACTTTTGGTTCTTAGTGGAGCCTCTCATATATGGAATCAACACATCCATAGCACTGATCTTCCTCTACACTCTTCCAGTTAAAGTGTTTGGTGTCGTCATCCTAGGTCCTGCCCAGTGTTGTAAACCTCAGCCTTTATTGGCCTTGTGCTGAGTGCTTGTTCCTGTGCTGCCATGGTTATTGAGTCTTCATCGTCTTTAGCCATTGATGTGTCAGCTTGATCCCCCCTCTTCTTCTTTAATCTGATGACTGTACAGCACATGGCATCCAGGGTCTTGTGATTCCTTGATGGTTCCTCCGGGTCCATCGAATTTTCACCGCCTAAGATTTTTTTTGCAGTCTCATCCCGGACGGTGGCTCTCTAGCACAGGCCTCCACCACCATTGCTGAGTAAATAAACAAACAAATAAATAAAAGCAGACGTGACGTCCTGACAGAACTGGAGAGGTAGCCTAAGGGTGCTAAGTGTTCTGCCTGACAACAGCAAACACTTTGATCAGAAGGCCTCTGTCTGAAGATCACTTCCACATCTGCACATGGAGAACGAGCTGTAAACTGCCAAAAAGCATTTTAATGACAGTTGGATTATAAAATGAAAGAGGGCTCCAGATGGCAGGCAGTGCAGCGGCTGTGGTTCAGGACTGGAGGCTGTTTAAACTGCTTTTTTATTGATAAAATATGGGGTGAAAAATTGTGCTAGGCTTATTAGGCATCCCGCTGTGATGTTGCTCAGCTGGCCAAGCTGTTCGATGTGGCCCTTGTCCAAATGTGCCTCCATAAATTTTTTTTCTCAGTTCTTTTAAATCTGGAAGACCTCTGCTTGTTAAATTCATCCCGGTTCACTCAACCCCCCTCCCACCACCCTCTTTTTTTTTTTTTTTTTAAAGAGTCAGCCCTTTGAACGACCGGCTTGTTTTCTCTGTTTTTTAAGCCGGTAGGATGAAAGCAATACCAGCAGCACAGCATGGATGAAGTGAAGTGGAGTCCCATCTAAAATACTTATTAATACCAGCAGACATCAAATTTCAGACTTCACGTGCCAAGACAAGCCTAGATAGGCCTTCATTGTGTTTCAGAGAAAAGATTGCATTGATGTTGTCCTGAGCTGGCACGTACTGGAACTGGAATGACTATCAGATATGCCTGCTTTCTGCGTGTATTCTCACACGCCGACATGGCCCGTCTCTGTTTGACACGTGCAAATTATCCGAGCCAAAAAGCAGAGCCAGCTTCGGGAGGGTGTTTTTCATTTCACCACCAAGATTCAGCCTATGTGCGAAAAGGTCTTCAAACAATTTAATTCCTCCAATTATTTTAATAGCCGTGCTGTAAAGCAGATTAAATCCACCTGACTTCACCAACTCGACACATTGTGCTGTCATCAGAACATGAGGATGCTGAGCAATAACCTTCGCTTTGCGGTTGCAGCAGCCGTCTTACGGAGGAATGGGCTTCATACCGAGTTAAAATCACAGCAGTGTGGCAGGACTTTGATAAGAAAAACAGAGAATTCTCCAACATCGAGATGTTACACACACATATGCTGCCTGGTAATAGCAAATAATCACGAGGACGAATGATTTATGTGCTGGAGTACGTTTTTCCTTTTTCTTTTGCAGTCGTATTTCATAATTTTTCATCCTGGGCTCAAATGAAATTTGCCTACATTTTATTAAAAACTATTAAACTATTAAAACTGCATAGCATGAAAATGTGGGTTTTATCCCAGTTGGCAGGGGTCATTCACAGGTCTCGGGTAAAACCAAGAGTTTTTAAGAGTTATTGTTTTTGAAACTGCTACAGTTTTCCCTCATATTATTTCCATGGTTAAGTGTTTTTAATGAGATGCTGGAGAAAGTGCTGAGTTTTTCTCTGGATTACAGTGTAACTCGGTGTTTCGTGTTTTTGAATTCGTTTTTCTGTGAAAATCAAAATAATAACCAATACTCAACGTGGTGTTTGCTTTTAGCAGGAGCAGCAGTCACATTTACTTTCTTTTTATAAAACAAATATTTAAAATAAATAATACATTCTTATTCTACATGCATGAATCCCGTGCCTAATGCCACTGAAATGTCTGCGTATCAATATTACACATTTAGTTTCATTTTAGCTCAATTTTATCGATGTCAGACTCAGAACCTCTGTGTTGCCAAACAAATTTCACACACAAGTCATTTGTATCGGTGTGAATCCATACATTTAGTGTTTTAGTGTTGGATGTAGTCTAAATATCATTAGCCTTTGCGTCTTTGTTCAGTTAAAGTTCAAAGCTTTGTATGATCAATTAAAATGCAGATTGTTTCATATTTGTCAAGTTCTACCTCACGTCTTTCCATCGAGATTATCAGCATTACCATTGTGTCGATCTCATTTATTGTTTATCAGTTTGTTATCAAATCAATTTATCAAATTTGGTTGTTTGTTTGGCTGATGTGACTTAAAATCTTTCATCTTCCATCCATAAACATTTGTGTCGATGGTGCTCCTCTTTGTTTACACCTTTATAGACATAAAGACATGAATGCCTCCAGTACTGAGCTGAGAATGGACAAGGCTTGGATTTGTTTTAATTTCACAGAGATCAGCCCTGAGACAGATATGACACCCAATCTTCAACCTTTACTCTTCTTCCCTTTTTTTTCCACCAAATGTTTCCTGTTTTTTGAGTTTACGAGACGTGAGGAAAAAAAAGAAAAGCGATGGCCATGTTGCTTTCAGCACTTTCTGACGCTCAAAGCTCCTGGCTCCTTCATATTCCCCTTTGCTTTCCAACCCAGTACCCGTCTCACATCTCTACCTCCATCCTTTCTCTACCTCAACATGAATCCCCTAGGATAGAACTGGAGAAGTATCTCTGAGCATTCGGATGTGTTTGAAGTGCAGGACAGATGGGGGTGGGGGGGCTTAAGGGACTGTGAAAAAATGAAGCGAGATAAGGCACAGGAGAACTGTTTTGAATCCTCACCCTTATAAGTTATTTATTAGGTGCCCTTTGTTGTGGAGGAAGGCTTCACATAGCTGATAATATAACGTCTGATGACTTGTGGTGGGAGGAAAACATTAGCAGGGAAGTTGCTCAGTTGTCCAAAATAAGGAGGAGCAACACAGACAACTCATTTTTCATAGGATGCAACTCTGGTTGGAAAGAAATGTGCAAAGAAAATGTCCCAAAGCCCTCCTTCAGCGAATGACATCACAGAAAACACAGAAAAAGAGATTCTGCAATATAGTAGGATTTTAGAATAATTGGGAACTGGCTTCCTATTAATATAATGTAATTTAATGTAAAATTAAAGAAACAACCCCTGGTCACCTGACCAATATCTGACACATGTTCTGGATGTCAGCCAGCTCATTGGCAATCAGCCAATGAGCAATCAGCCAATGAGTTGGTGAAGATCTGTGAAGTATGTGTCGCCTGTGATTTGTATAGTATGTGGAAGGTTTACAATGCAATTGATAAGAGAACTGAAGTTGGTTTTGATAGTGCTGTCAATATTGTTTTTTCCAAAGTCCTATAAGCAATGTTCTGTTCTCAGTCTCATAGTACCTCTGATAGGTCAAATAATTATTGGCCAAATTAATCAGAAAATGGGTTGAGCAGACGTCTTGTTGGACCTCCTTCAATCATACGGCATGCAGAGATGGCTGAATCTTGATAAATGTAAATGTAGATTCTGTATGTAGCATGAGATAAACCAGTGGTGGCATAAGAACATTTGAGGAATGCTTCTGTAAATTTCTTGGTAACAAAGCGTGTGTGATAAATAATAACATCACTAGCTTAATTTCCATTGTAAATGAGGACAAATCTTTGTCCACAATGTCGAACAAATACAATTTCACAAATGCAGTGTTTCCATTAAATAAGAAATTAAATTAAAACCACACACGAATAAGCTTGTTCATGTGATAAGTCATTAAAAATTATGGCAGCGACGGATGTAAACAGTTACATGAGGTACATTCATAAACCAGCCATGGTCCTAGCCCGTATCATCTATCAGCCGACAGCCGTAGAATTTGGCATTAAAGTTATGCCATTGTATTTTTTGACATCAATCATATGCCACAGTATTACCACGAGCAACATATATTTTATTGAAACACAAGATAGATGCATAGGACCATTTCCAGTGCATGGTATATTAAAACATGACTGAGATTGAGTCATCACTTCAAGAGAAACTCTCCTACTAAATGAACTGTAGCTGGTAGCTGCTTAAAACCTGCTTTAAGTCATATATCTCCTCCAGTCATATCCTTATCTTACTGTATATACTCTAAAGGTTTGTAGCAACATTTTTTTCCTAGAAGACTGAGCTCACGTTTCATCTTGATCTTTGAAAGCATTGAATGTCTAACAAGGTAAAGATGTGAACAACCATAGAAACTGTGGTCAGCAAAAAGTGCAAAAACTACTATCTATTACGACCCGACTGTATTTATTTCATTTCTGTCTTGTACTTGTGTAAAAATATACCACTGATGGATGTGTGAGGTATTTTTTTAATGCTTTTCAAGAGACATATGCTGCCATGAAGGCAGCATTTTACATGTCCATAGTTACAAACCCAGAGCTCGTTCTTCAGTTTTATGAATACAGAGTGTGTGTGTGGTCAGAGAGAGCTTTTCCAATAGCAGTCTCATAATGGCACCCATAAAAAAAAGAAAGTGGATCGAAATGTAGCTGGGAATACATGTAGTGCTGTTACAATAGATGGCATTGTCTGAATAATATTGAGTGCTGCAGTAGAGACAGTGAAAATCATTTCATGTATACTTTTGTTTGTCCACTTAAGGTGCAAATCAATCCACAAATTAAACTTCTGGCACATTTCCAGAAGCTACAACAGTCAGGAACACGAGTTACCCGTTTTCCCGCTGCCCTCCAGGGTCATATTGTTCTTTGGCGTCAATCTGCATGTCATCATTTGATGACAGGCCTCCACACAGCTAACCCCACCCTACAGCACAAACGGCAACACTCTGAGCCAACTTGGGTTTTTTCTTATCACAGGAGACTAACGGCCTCTGAACTGATCACTGAGGCTAATAAAGACCAGCTAACAGCTCATCCGCTTCGTTTGTAGTAATTGCTCTCCCTGGACCTCTGCTGTGGCCCTTTTCTCTCAACATCTGTCATGAGCATAGTCCTTGACTCAGCTCAGACACCCTGCCTTGGGCCTCAAAGCCAAGCTCACCAACAGGAACAATTGTTCTCTCGTGTTCTTTAACTGTATCATGACAAAGCAAGCGAAATTTACGTAAAACAATGGTCGATCACTCTGAATTTCATTGATGAATGATCACTGCGCCACACGTTAACACTTTATTTTGTTTCCAAAGCATCAAACTTTGTCGAGAGGCCTAGGGTAACGACGGTTGCTGTGGACGCTGACTTTCCCTGTTGCTGCGCCAAGGATTTTTTTTGAAAGAATGTCACCCAAAACTCAACAATGAATCACTGGAGGGATGTTTCAGTGCTGTGTATAAAAAATGTTAAAGTGACAGACAAATTAGCAAATAAAAAGGAAAAACAGTGGATTGGAATTTTGTCACAAAACTAGATAAATTAAGTTTAGTTGAGTGCACATACATGGAAAGGTTGGCATTACGAAACGGCTCTCTATCTTTAGACTGAGTGATGGTTACGCCTGTTCGAAAGTAGGTTAGGTTTTCAAGCTGAAAATGGCTAGATTTGAGTTCCTTACCTGCTGTTAAGTAAGAGTACTGCGTCATCTGCATTGGCCTGATTTACAAGATTATTTTTTATGCTTATGGAACCGATTTGCCTTACTACGATGTACAGTTGGATAAACAATGCATAGATCATTTAGGTAAAGTAGAGCCACTTTTCAGTGTGGCTGGCTTGTGATGTGGCAGTGGTGATTTCCAGAGACTGATGTGTGGTGCAGCATGACAATGGACTGCAATTTGCATATCATTTCATGTCGGGGATATTAGATTAATGGCTTGTGACTAGTGTGATGAATACTAATTTAGCCTTAAATCATGTCAGTGTTAGACATCAACAGCCTACCTAACAGTCCGCAAGAGCTCAGCAGCTGGACGTTTTATAAGGTCAGCTTACTTCTCTGGCCAGATTCTTCTTGTGCTTTATTCACAACAGCCCTTTATGGCACTAGTTAATGTGTGGCATAACTGGGGCATTTGGCTTTGCTTTCAGGCTATATGGACCCACAACTGGGATTAATGCCATCTCAATTAAGGCTGCCAGAACATAAAAACCTGCTGATAGAGGAAGACCAGTAGTCCCCCCCCTCCACTCACCTCTTACAGGACCCAGTTTGACTCCCAGCATGCCGGTTTCTGGGGTATAGTAAGCATTTGTGGCCACAAGGTGTCAAGATGTTAATGCTGTGTGAAAAGGCTACAGAGTTACCTAGGAGAGCAGCATTTCATGCAGTGCTTTAATGCCGTTTTTAGACAGTTGGGACATTGTCCAAAAGGTTAAACAGTAAAACAGCATGCAGAAACCTGGGTGGAAAACCAAAGGCAACAATGATTACTGTCCAGGATCGATAGTTAAATAAATTTGCTTCTGATTAACTAAACTAAAAATTCAACGTTGCAGTTACATACAGAAGTTTGCATGTCCTTACCTTGAACCATGTATTTCCTGTTAATTTTTATGTTTTTAATGATGCATTGGAACATAATTAATCGTGCAACCTTGAATCTAATTCACACAGTCCAAATATTCTATATGTGATATACATACACCCGCAGTGAGAAATTATTGAAATGCCTCTAGCAATGGGCGCTTTAGGTATGCACTGGCTGAACCTTCAACAAACATCTGGCACAATTCTGGTTAAATATTTGCACACTTTTCTTGGAGGCCTTGATTAGAGTTCATTTCTTTTGGTCAAACACTCCAGCTGTCAAACCTTTAACCGTGGTTCATAAATTCTCCACATGATTCAGGTTGGGGTCATTCCAGAAGCTTAATGTTTAACCTTTAAAAACCAGTTTGATGTGTCTTTGGCATAATGCAACTGTAACATTCGTCCAGTTGTTCTGCATTTTCAACTACACAACTCTGATTAGAGTTAAAATCCTCCATCTGTGTATAATATGCTACTACCACCAAGAGCAAAACCGGAGCCTGTGATTTTACCACCATTTTACGATGGCAGTCTTCTGTCTCAATAGCTTAAAATTGGTTTTGCATGACCTTAAACCCTAAGTGGGCAGCTGCACATTTCAGAAGAAACCTTAAAAAAAAAGAAAAAACAGTAGCACTGTTGTTCGAGCATCTTCTAGATTGTAACTTGCTCAAGCTTGTGTGGTTGCATGATATTGTTAAAACATTGGAGGTCCTAGACCTACCAGACTCCAAACAAGCACAAACAATAGTTTCTGTTTGTCCTCAACAGAGTGTCTGACATTCATGTCGCATCATTAATGTACAATATGCAAACATCTGATATTAGGAATTTAATTTTTGTCTTACCTTAGTAGCTGAGCTAAATGTATTGCCAGAGCAAATCACGAATAAATCAGTTTGACGAATAGTTTATCCCAGGTCTCAGTAACACTTGAACTTGACAGTAGCTACAAATATATCATACTGTCTGCAGGTTTTTAGAAAGCTGGTTAACAATTATTCCAATTTGTCACAAATTTCCATATGTGCTAAACCGTTCTATGTGAAGGGTTTTTTTTTTTCTTCCTTTTTTTTTCACTTAGGCTACCGGCATGTTTGTGTGCATGTGTCAGTTGATAGGTTCTCCTGAGAGTAGATGGCTAGCTCAGCGTATGGAGGAGGGAGGTGGGCGGGGGTCCGGAGGGAGACGTTTGATTGATGTGTTTTAGGGTAGGGGAGCTGTGGGAGGGGTTGGTTACATGAAGAGGGGATAGGAGCTTGATGGGATTCTGCTCCGAGACGAAGGCATGGCTACTAACAGGAGGAGGAGGGAAGGAGGGAGGGAGCCTGAACAATCTCTAGATTGTTAGTGACAGGCAGATATTTCAACACTTAAAGTAGAAGGTTTGATTTAATCACAGAGCTGTCATTTGTTATTTGTCTGGCTCACTCCTCTGGGGCCATGGCTGATCAACTGCCTGGTCCCAGGAGAGCCCCTTTTCCCCTGTAATGTCTAAATCCTCTGCACAAATTACAGCCTACATCTCCCATCCCTTCCCTCTCTCTCCCCTCCACTCGCTTTACTGCTGCCACATTAAGAGATGAAGGCCAGAATGGGGGATTCACAAAGAGAGGAACGTGTGTTGGCAAGAAGGGAGCCGGGGAAGTGGACTGGTACGAGAACAAGAGATGGCGAGATGGAATGGCCCGAGGGCCACTAAAGATCATTAATAGGACTGTCAGAGAGGTTTCCAGTTGGTTATCTTCTCATAAATAACAGATGAGCTCCTCCCTCCCTGCCTATTCTAGTTAATTAATAATGCCTGCTGTGGCTATTTTGTTGCATTGTACTTTAAAGGGAGGAGAAGCGGGGGAGATGGAGGGTTTAACAAGGGAATAGTAGGAACGGACTGCCCCTCACGTTCATGGCCTCCGAGGTAATCTGAGAGGACAGCTTCCCAAATTAACAGTGAGACCTCAATAGTACAGCGCAAGCTCGATTAATCCCACAGCTAGTTATATTATCAAACTCCGAGGACTGGTGACAAAAAAGATGAGCATTGCTTTGCCTCATGATGCCTCTTAGAAAGGTCATTTGGGTGTTTCAAAGCAAGGCTTGTGAAATCAGTAATAGTGTGAAATCCAATATGAGAGCCAATATGAGAGCTTCATGAATTGATTATAATATTATAACCATAACTTAATTTCTCTCAATTTTTTTATATTTATAAGTACAAATTATTGGAAAAGATGCTGTTCTGATGGATTTACTTTGAATTGACAATGATACTATAAGAAAGTTGTTTTCTAATTAACCAGATAATCTACATATGTTAACTTAGGTTTCTTTAAAATAACCATAACTTTATTATACTGTCAGAAAGTCTCAGATGTGCATCATGTTGAACCCACATAAATTGGATACAAATCTCTATGATGGTACCACCATAGAGGGCAAGGTGAAAACTGCCTCAGCTCTGCTGCAGAAGCTAATATTTACAGTCTTCCTTATTTCAACTCCTGGTGATACAGCCAATCAACGGCAAGAAAAATAAATGCCACTAATGGTTTGGCTCCTTTGCAAACATCATCCAGTAGTGTGTCGGGGTACTGGACCCAGATTAGCCTGGTTCAGGCTAACAGCTAGTCTCCCAGGCCATCCAGTTTAGCTAATTATAGCCAATCAAAACAATGGACATGTTTATCAGTGGAATACAATGGTTAGTCATATATGTCCAATGCCAAAAAGGGGAACTTTACTGAACATAACCTAGCAGAAACTCAATTCAAACAATCCTGTCTTTTTGTTGCAGCTATGGCAGGTATTTGTTTGGTATTTGAGAACTATGTAATACCCTTGTTTACATCAATCATTCTGAATGTATCTCAAGAGGGGAGAAAAAAAACAACTGACAAAAAAGTGTAATAGTTAGAGCACCAGCAAGCAAGTTTGGAGAGCTAACCCTAATTGCACAAGATCTGCCCTCTAATTAGGGTGGAAGGGTCTGATTCTTCTCTAAAGGCCATAGGCTTGGGTGTTGTTGAGACTGATGGAGGTTAATGTCCTTCATTAACCCTTCTTCCTGCACCTCCTCCCCTTATAACTTGACTCCATTTGGCGAGGAACAAATAAAAGGCACAGGCAGGCCACAAATGACAAGGTGAGTTACGCTGCTGAGTCTGCGTGCGGGCTTGAGGTCTGCCAGGACAAACTGGTTTTCCCACCAGAAGGAAAAGAAGCCTGCCGTCCAGCTGTGGCCCATTGAAGCCATGTAGTTACATCTGCGCTGCCCAAGACGTCATTTACAGTAAAAATGTCCTTAAAAGCCTTTAAGTAAATTCAGCTTTTATTGGAGTAGGATAATCTCACACTGAAAGACGACTAAAATAAGAACCTATAATTTGGTCTCTAACTTTCAGTATTAAAGGAGTCTACCAACTGCGTCACACTTTGTGACCAATATGGGAATATTTGGAATTGGGGTGACATAGTGGGTATTGGGTTGCCGGTTTCAATCCCTTGCTCTGTCCATCTTATTTGTTGTGTCCTTGAGTCAGACGCTTCACCCGTCTTGCTGGCTTTTGGTGGTCAGAGGGCCCTGTGGCGTCCTTGCTTTTGTCAGTCTGTGCCAGGGCAGCTGTGTCTACAGTGCAGCATACTACGTACCATCAGTGTGTGAGTATGAATAGGTGAATGACTGTAAAGAACTTTGAAGTCCTTGGATTTGTTAAAGCGCTATACAAATGTATGACATTCACCATTAATTTCTACCTATACATTGACTATTCTTCTGAATGACAAATAGCGAGTCTTGATGATGTATAGATTCGCGTGTGTGTGTGTTTCTCGGACACTTTGACATTTTTCTCTTTCTTATAATTTCTGCATATTGCCTGCAGTCAAAATGAGGGGGGTGGTGGGTGAGACTAGTTAAGAGACCAGTGGCAAGAATTTGATTCATTCTTCCTCCCTGGGTCTGATTAGGAACCTTGAAACTGTGATCAGCTGACCTCAAACAAGCCTCAAATCAAAGGCAGATAATATATGTGCCAAGTGAGGGCCAAAGACATAAAGACATAAAGGCCCATGGCCTTAAGATGCACAGCGAGAGGTTGATTCACTTTGTGCGGTTCAGCTTGGACAGAGGAAGATGACAATAGGGTCGTGGGAAGATGAAAGACTGGCGTACCCCGCCTGGTGAGCGTGTTGTGGCAGAAAGGCCGCGCCGTGTTCCCCGGTGGGAGCTGTCGAGCCGTAAACAGGATGAGCCTGACCTCCCTTAACTCCTGTCTTGTGCATCACTGTCGTGGCCATGCAAGGTAAAAGTCAACAACAAAGTAAGAGCAAACACATTCTGCTACTCCTCTTTAGCCAACCATTTGATCCAGATGCTTAATCTCCTCATCATCCAGTCCAATGCACCCAGATCTTATTTGAGCTCGTGTAGCCCCTGTCTTTTTTTTCGTCCAACATCTTCCCTCCTCACTGTCTTAATCCGCTCGTGATGAGCCTTCAAGAGACGAACACACTGCAAACAATTTACGCCGCCTTTCTTAGGAAGTTAGATCTGGCCCAAATACCTTGGGATTGCTTTTTCTCTTCTTCGTTTTTTGCTGTGCTGCCAAAAGAACATTCTGATATGTAATCTTTGGCTGTACGAATGGCAGACAGACAGATGTGCACAGTGCACATTTGTTTTCCTGCTCTTGACCTACGATCGACTGTAAAGCTATGGAGAGAGAAAGAAAGAGAGGGAGTGAAAAAAGTCTGCTTTACAACAGATGGTTCTCCTTAAGGAGCTGAGATGAAACTCTTTGTGTTGCAAGTGCTCTTTGGTCTTTTTTGAGACTCCAATCGGTTCAGGCTCCCCCGCTGGGCTTCATTCCAATGTGCTGAGGCCAGCTGAGTACGCTGGCATGTGTGGATACCGTCATGTATGTTCTCACCTGTTTTTGCAACTGGAGGTACTGGGCAAAGCTAATCGATTGCCTCTGAAATTGATTTGCAATGGCACTGAAGCTAGAGATGCACAGGCAATTTATCTGTTGATCGGAATTGGACGATTTTGACCTTCAGTGACTGGCGACCAGCCGGTTAAAAGCAAAGAAAGTCTAATTATTTTCTGGGTGGTAAATGCATTCAAATGGAATAAGGACAACAATCTTTAGTGTAGATGTGTTTCACAGAGTGATGAAGGCTAAAAGCTGATTATTTCATTATCAGTGAAGTGTTGGTAATGAAATCGGTGAAGGGAGAGAAAAAATCCAAACAAAGGAAAACTGTGTCTGTGGGTTTCTTTATGCTGTGAGAAAGCGAGAGAGAGCCAGACTTTCACCAGATAGCAGAAATGCTGAGCAAAGTATATCAAAGTTTGTCTGAACAGCTTTCGCTTTCTTTTGACCTTTTATATATAAATCCATTGTGATTGATTTTTAACTTTTATTTATTAACTATTATTCCAAGACAAAACTAAGGACAGGATGGAAATTGTATGGCTGCAATAAATTATCATGAATAATGCATTGTGTCGTTTGTGTGAACCAACACTTTTTTTATAACATATGCTTGAGGTTTATTATCAAAGTTACTTATAAATAACTTCCTTGGCCTTTTAAAGCAGATATGTTCAAATGTACCCCACTGAGTTAACCCAGCATTGTTGTTTCTGAGGCTTTAATGAACGATCACTGCACTTGTTCTCATCCAGCAGTCTGTTACAACCGATATCTGGAGCCTCCAACAGATTGATGTTGAATCTGAATAGGAAATGGAGTGCATCTAGCAGCTGAGGCATGTCTCAGAAGGAGGTGGGGAGCAGCGGTGGGGAGGGGGAATGTGGGATTGCGTCCCAGCCAGCACGATGGCATCACTTCTCAAAGCGCACACGCTCGTGACAAGTAAACTGAAATCATCATTGATGTTATTTATTTTCAAATGCTCCCCGCTTGACAGGCGACATCTTGTTCGGCGTGTATCCCAAGGGAGAGCTTGGTGCTCAGCGTTTCTCGGCTCCATCACGCTCAGACAGCCGCTCAGTGCTGACACCAAAGCAGTGGGACTCGCTAGAGACTTGCTCTGGAATTTGTCACAATCCTGCACCATGCAAAGAAAACACAAATGCACTCAACTCCCTATTTACACTCGTATCCCGATCTGTCTTAATGCTCGTCTCCTACTTCAGCAGCTGTCATCGGGATGAGGAAGAAATTGTTTCCTTAAAAAAAAAAGCTGTTTTAAATTTCGGCATTTTTGAAAGATGTAATTAATGTCTGTCAAAATCTTAAAATATTCCCCACCTAATATGTATGTGTTGTTGTGTTATGTCTAGCAAGGACACAATATTATACAATGGCCACAGGTACATTAGTCAAGCATATTTTGTTCATGTTTTTACAAAGATGCAGTGATCTGAAATTTGTCAATTTTTAATTTTCAGTTTTTATAAAAATGTCACTGGTTTGTTAATATTTCAATTCCTCTTTTAATTAACAAAAAAATTAGCATTCATGTCATGAGCAGTCAATAATAATACATATGTTTGAAGCAGAGGCGATGCCGCACTGTGCGTGAGAGAAAATATAAGATTAGGTTTTATTAATATAATACAAAGACAAAATTATTAGAGAATTTACATTCTATGTTCCTACAGAATCTTATATAAGTGGTTAGCATGATTACCAATGTTAGCATTACTAATTATAAACATTAATGCATGTGTGACTTGAAATTTTGACTATAACTGAGATTTCCAAAAAGCTCACAATGTTTACAGATCCAGCATGTGTAAAGACAGAAGAAGGTTGAAATCCTGAAGGGATAAAATTACCCTAATCTGCTGTAGTTTGTTCAACTATAATGTTTTATGCTAAAGTCAACAAACTGGAATTGCTAGCCAACTGGAAAACATGCTCCTGTTTGAATCCAATAAAATTAAACAAGAGGAAAAACTACAAAAAAATGAAAACACAACCAACACACAACCGGTTTAAAATATATTAAATAACCATCTATAACTTTTATATTTGCATGTCTTGTTTTTTTTCTTCTTCTTCTTTTAAACACACCACCTAAACTGAAAATAGTTAACATGAGTCTTGTTCCCTCTGTAATCACTTCCACACCAAAGACTGATATTTGCTAGCATTCTCGGGTTGGGTGTTTTGGTTCATCATAAAAAGACGGCCATGTTTGACTTTGGTCATCAGCAGACTTCTTGTTGCACCTCTACTAGTGTTTATTCTGAAGCTAGCGCACATTTTGCTTTGCCAGGTTTCCAGTGCAATCCATCACAGGCTTCATAGCGGTGGCTCCAGGCGCACAAAACCAGATCAGCCTGCCAGCTCTTCCTATCCCAGTCAGGCTCAGTGTCTGTGTGTATGATTGCACACTGGTGTGTCTCTGAAAAACCCGACCCATCCATTCATGTGTACATGGCCTCATTAACAGTTGCTGTCGGACCTCTGGGGAGGTGGTTCAAATGAAGAAGCGAGCGCGGCGGTGGGCAGGTAAACCAGCCATGAGCCAACAACAGAGCCCAGATACCCTCAGCAGAGCTCTGCTAAAGGAGTCCATTTGTCAAACGTGCCTCCGCCGAGCATCGCTAGGGAGTACATTAGTGGCTGAGGCCCCTTCAGGGATTGGTCCTCTGACTCCCAGCCACTCTAACTCACCAGGCTGGCCGCCCATGGAGCTTCCTGCAGTCAGCGGTGACCGGCCTCTCCGCCTGCGCTCTTTCGATTGGCTCATTAATAAAACAGGCCCGACCCAAGAGCACAGGACATGCTCCGACGCTCTGGACATCACTCTCTCCAGCTAATGGGACCGGCCGGGAGAGGCTTTTTTGTCTGCATCTGACTTCGTCACATCCTTCAGCGTTTCAGACAGGATGACACAAGGAGCACGGAGGGAGGGGTGTTGGTGTGTAAAGACCAGATCATCTTGTATTTTATCCAGAGCTAAGGAGTCGGTATTTATTGTGAAACTTTAATGGATCGTGAGTCTGAGGGAAATTACCTGAGGGGATGGGAGAAGTGCTTTCTTTCCACACCATCCTGGACTGCCTCACATGTGTCAGCACCCTAAGATTGTCCTCGCGTCACTCTGTGTTTTCATCCAACGTACATCAAACTCCTGTACCTCCCTTTGTTATTGTTAAGCCAAGACACGATAAACTTGGTTTTCCCTCTCTACTTCTGTTTTGCATGTTGAGGCCTGATAGACGCCGCTCAGATTCACAGCTGCACTCCTGTGGGAGAAACAGGAGTTTTGTTTGTGTTGTTGTAGGATGTAAATCTCACAAGAGAGGTGGAGATGGAGCAGTAAGGCTTATGGATCCCTCCGGGGTCTTACTCAGCCCCTCACTAAATAAATCTGAATTGAAAATACATATGGAGCTGTAAACTGTTCACATAAAGGAGCGCTTGTTCTCCTCAAGGAGAGTATCAAATTTACTGGCCCCACAGTCTACTGCATCCCACCCTTTGAGCGGTAACACAGAAAAGCAAAAGAAAAGAGGGAGAGAGACACACAGCAAGCATACGCAAAAACTCAAGTACCGCGCTCGGAGTCAGCGCCCTTGAGAAGTTGAGAAGTTGAAGTGACATCCGCCGCATGAAATATTTGTCTGTGTTCACTGCAATTCCGTGTTCCTCTACGTATCTCAAACTAAATTTGGGGAATATTTTATTACAGTTATTACCAAACATATACATTTCCTTTTGACTAGAGAGCTGCGTCTGCAGCATGATATTCCCAGACAGAGCTTGCAGAGAGATGTGGCTCCCCCCCCCACCCTCCCCATTATTAGCTTAAGGAAGCAGCCTGGAGATTTATGAATATTCCCAGTTGGCTTGGAACGGCTCTAGTCACTTCCATATGTGACCCCTAAGCCGAGCGGTTGACAGGGCCCTTCCAGGCAGATTAGGCCTTGCTGAGAGGCCTCCCCTGTTGGCAGCTTGGGGCCAGGGGAGCGCAGCCTCTTGAGCTCAATTGGTAAAGATCACAGATGTAGAGGCCCAACGAGGGGTAGGTAGTTACTGGAGTTGCCACAGCAAGTGAGGCCCTGTTCCTTGACACTGGGTTTACTGTTACCCTCAGTCCCTGGAAGAGGAAATAAAAGAGCCACCAATTAAAGCTTTAAGACGTAAAATAAAAACCCTCTGTTGTTGCCTTTAAAACATCCCACTTAATTCTTGTTTGCCTTTACGATGGAGCCCCAGTCAGCTGCCATCACTGTGTTTTTGATTAAAATGAAATTGAGTGGTTTTGTGTTGAGTTTTTTTTCTTCTTCTTCTTCTTCTCTTACTCCAGATATTTCTTTCCTTGCTTGCCAGCTTGCGGCTTAAATTCTATATAAACAAGCGTTTTATTGCTTAAAACATATTTTTAGGGGGAAGGACTTTTATGTAAAGTGAAAAACTTAACCTTGCAAACATCAGCAGATGGTACTAAGTATATTGTCTTTAATGCAATTTTAAAGTGATCTCTCCAATCAGAAGATTTGCCTTCCCTGATAAAGGACTCATGATGAACCATGAGACATTCAGATGTTTTGAAGGCTTGATTATTAAATCTAGCTATTTAGGAATCCCAGGAGTCTAAAAGCTCTTTCAATTTGAACAGACTTCAAGTCAAAGACTAAAAAAATGGTTTTAAGTTGAAGGAAAGATTATTTTCCAGCTGGTGCACTGCAAGACTTTGCACACAAAGCCCAGATACTTTCTGAGCTGTTTGTTACGATTTTTTTTTTTGATGATATGTCCTTCACTTTTTGTCTGTGAAGATGCATATTGAAATGTTTGTCTCCTTTTATGATTTACTCCATTTTTGCATAAGCCTCTTATTGAAACACAGCACTCATTAGACATGACAAATCACGACAATCCGCTCATAAGATGATACAAGATTTTAGAGTTATTTTGGAAAAACTAAGATGTACTTCTTGGTTTTGTTGTTGTGTATTTTAAAGAATTTCTCCACAGAGTACACTTATCATTTTTAAGTTTGGTCAAATGTATTATTTTTTATTTTGAGTTATCAAATACAGGGTAGACAAATTTCTGAACCAATGATAGGAAAGGAAAAGCTAACTTAAGTTTTGTAAGCAGCTAAACTTTAGTCAGTCACATAATTGTCAAAGTTTTTGCAATTCTTTGTTAGCTTCTCTATTATATCTTTTTTCTCTATGAATGGAACAGGATAAACTCAAGAATTATTTCCTTTCTAACATCAAAAATAATATTCTCAAACATAATTTGTCTTATCACCATCCTAAGATGGCGATAAGACAAATTAAGTTTTGCAAGAAATACATTGACAATCTCATGCCACAAGTCTAGTGTTTCTGAATAGCTAGAGAAAAGTCCTAAAACGCAGAAGTACATTGTAATGTTCTGTTTTTGAAATTATCCCCTCACATAAAATGCATCTTGTTCAAACACTTAAGAATGGGTCATGCTGTTAGAGTCTTGGTCAAAAATGTCCACGACCAGTAACTTAGAAAATCTGAAGCGAGAAGCAAGAAGTTCTGATCTGGATTCTGACAGAGCGCCTACAAAGACACAAAGGAACAAAAGACCAACACAAAATGATGTCAAAGGCTCTTAGTTTTTCCTCTCCAAAAGCTGTATGGGTGTAATTAGCGAGGAAGGCCCTTGCCCTTGCTCTGGTCTTTTGTCAACCCCACTCCCATTCCCACTGGGCTTCGGCCTGAGCGGGACTGGGGTGGTTTCCTCGAGGGGAATGGAAGAAGTGGCCATGTGGGGTAAGTCCCCAAGGACAAACGGGGTTAGAAGTCATGACAGCCAGCCGAATGAGTGAGCTGTGATGCAAAGAGGCTTTTCTGGAATAAGACTGAGCTCCCCAAGAGCTAAGTACCTAATCCATATTACATACAAAAAGATCTTGCAGTTTCACAGCCTTCCCCACCCCCCCAAAAAATGAATTAAATCTTATCACGGGAGAATGGTCATAAAAGTCTGGAGGGAAAAAATCTTTTTAACAACTGCTGAGGAGACAGTTGACTCAAAGTTTCTTTGTAGGTTGAGAAATTCAGGTTAAAAAATCTTAACCTCTAGTGTGGAAATAATTCGTTTGGAGGCCAGGAGTCTTATTTTGCTAAGAATATAGGATTTAGGGTACTGTAGACTATAATTGAAACCATCTGACTGGCATTAATGTTATAACTCATTTACAGTGGCTTTTCTCAACACAGACTAAGGTTTGAAAGCCAGACAGGCAGTAAAATCTGCTCACATAGGAACTCAACAGTTATAATGGCCGTAGGCATTGCCTGAGTTAGACTGTACTTTATGTAATGAGATGTGATTGAATAAAGGCAATTTTCTGTTAATGTGCTATAAGTAGTTGAAATCTAATTTCACTAATTTTGTTGGTCTCTTCATCATTAATTTGTCATTAGCTGCGTAATATTCCACATTATTTGCCTAAAGTGGGTCTTCTTGGGTGAAATGGCAAATAGGAGTTACATTATTGATATTATATAAGGGCAAACATGATGATTAGAGAAATCTATGGGTTGGTTGTAGAATTGTTTTATATATTTTTTTAATCCTATGTGTTGTATTTTAGTCTGAAATAGCTGGTCTCGGTTATCTTAGGATCTGTTGTTCGCCTGACAGCAATTAGGTAACTCGTGGTTTGTTTACCTTGATTTTTTTTTCTTCTTTTTTTCTCAAGTAGACTCCTTGGGACACCAAGGAGATTTGTCACCAGTTCAGTAAGGAGTGTAAACATCTGGCCTCTTAGTCCCTAATTCCATTAAGAATACTGTTGGAAATTTTATTTTGGATAATGTAATACTCCTAACTTAATTTAAACTAATTACTTGCTGTTGATTTGCATTACCTTGGGGGACTTTTTTTGACCATTTTCCAATTTAATGGATGCTTTTCTTCCTTCTTTGACATGAGTTAATATTAAGTTACTCTGCTGCTTTTAATGTTGTCTGCACCGCAATCAGAGGCATTTGCGCATTCAATCATGAGGAAATGATTTAAAACCATTATTGGGGCAGCAGTCTCCACAATCTGTGAGTCGTTGAAAACATTTGTAATCGTTTTATAACCCCTTGCTAACTTGTCTTTGAGCCTTTTCATAAGGTGCTGCTCCATTAGTCTAAAATTGGGCCAAGGGCAGAGTTATTCACAGGATTTGTTTTTTCTTCCTATCCTTTTGAGGAAGGATATAAAAAATGAAAAGCACAACGTTCCCACTCTGTGTTCCTTATGAGGCAAATCAATAAAACTTCACGGAACATGGTTAATTTATCCGCCACCATCTTAGCAACCTCTGTTCAGCATAAGAAAAGCCGGCAGCCATTTTGTTTCCCTGTTATCCTGAGCGGCTCCTGTGAAAAGCAGCCGCCTGTGCACGCAGTTAATTAAGCCATAGTTTTAGAGCCATAATTGATTGAATCATGGAGTCATAATAGAAATTGCAGGGCCTCAGCAGCTGTGTCTTACTGAATTAAAACCAGTGGCATCCTCTGCTGGTGAAAGGATATGTTAATAAGGACTTGAATGCAATCAGAATTTGTTGTTTTTGTCCTTTTTTTTGAAGCTCGGGTGCTTCTTTTTTCCTTAACACTTTTCCTCAAGGGGCCTTATTATACACTTCTGTAACACTGGAGAGTTTGTGCGCGGCGCAGTGGGATGCCCAAAAAAGACCCTCCCCCGCCCCAGGCTTCCTTAAATCTGTCAAAGCATCTGCCTCATCCACCCTGACAAATCCTTTGACGTGTGGGGCTAAAGATCAAGCCTTGTATCATTCATGAATGCTGGTGGATTTCCATATCTGACACCGCGCTGACTTACTGCTGCGAGACTTGTGTCCAACTTCAATCCGCCACCAAATTGTGGCAGCATATGGCGGCCATGAGGATGATCCCAGCACACAACTGTGCAACATCATACACAATCAGCCCACAGACGTTGTTCCGTTGTTGGCCAAATAAAGCAAAAAGCTGGAAACCGCAATCTGCTGAAACCAATGCACGCAGTTTTACACCGAGTGTTCGGCGTGTCTGTTGTGATTTCTATCATCTCTCTTATTTGTGCTCCTTCTTGCACCTACTCACTCTATTTCCTCGGCTGACCCTATCTCTGCAGTGCTATAGTGCAGGGAGGTAATGATGAGAAATGGAGTTATACTGCTAGTTGTTAAACCTCGGGCCATACAACAAATGTGCTTCAGAGACCTTGCATTTGTCTCTGAATGGATTAGGTCTGTGCTCCGGTAACCCTATATTTAATCTCTTTCCAGTCTCTCTTGGCAACTTGGTGTTCCTCCGAGTGAGAAATATTTTGTCATTTTCTTTTTTTTCTCGGGTCTCTCGTCTCCAGACAGAAGACTGGAAACCCAAATGCTTCCTTTTCAGATAATGTTGTGTGCTCTCTTGTTGGCCTTGAATGTCGAACTTGCTTCAAAAGCAGCTTGTGCTGTTGCAAAAGCTGTTCTTTATGTCAGATTTTCATTGCTCACCTAGTAATGTTGCATTTTAAGATGGATTTTTATCCGTAGCTCGACATGTGCTTGTCAGTTGTTTTCTGCTCATTCCTAGGTCCTCTTTGAGTTCATCATCTGGGTAGGTCACTAGCAATGGCACGATAACATTGTTTTTTTCTGTTCAAGTGGAATTTGTTTTACAATCTAAGATTTCTTGTTGATTTACAATCTTGGCTTTTGCCTGTTTTGACTTGAATGCCAAATTTATGTATTCAAAATCTTTCTAGTCTTCCCGCTATTTTTTTCAATAGAATCAGAGGCAAGGTTCATTTACGTGGCTGAGGGAAGAATAGCATTGAAAACAAGGCTAAAATAAAGAAAGAAAATTAAAGTACACATTTTACAAAATTTTTAGCATCCTGAATGAGCAATTAGCCCAATTAGCAAGGTTATTTTAAGTCCATGTGTTTTCTCTGAAGAATGAAAAAATTGACCTAAAAAATACAACAAACGTTTTACTACAAAGTTTGTTGTAATACATTCGGTCTTCCTCCTGAAGTCGACAGGGTTTATTTACCAAAATTTGATGGCTTGCCAATTCAGTGAATTTCACAAATTAATCTGGTATGTCTCCTTTTCATACCTAAATTAGTCGATTACTCATATTTTGTATCTTGTATATGAAGCTACCAAAACTTCAAAAGTAGAAATTTGCAAAGGAATTAAATGCTGAAATGCAGAAATCTGTTGTAGTAGCTTGAATGGACTTCATAAACTTCCCTTAAATGTATTCTCGCATGTTTGTGTTTCCTCTAGCTGTGTTTTGTTTCACCTTAACTTTGATTCTTCCAGCAGTAACAACTTCCACACTGAAGAGTGTTGTGGTCATTCAATCACAGACCAAAAGAACATTCACAGGGCAAGGCCTAAAAAAATATAAATCTTATGATTCCGGTTACCAACCTCTTAGTCTATGCAACTTTTCTTATTGTTTATTTTTTTTTATTGATTTTTTTTTTCTTTGGTGATACTAGATTAGCTTGAGGACATCTTATCTTTTACTAATAGCTTTAGCTTTAGCGGGGTTTGACTAGCTGATACGGAAATATGGGTTGTTTCCTCCAAAGAACTACATATTGTATAGAGAGTACTCCGAGAGGAAGAGAAGTCATAGAATGTTAATAAACTGGTGCCAGTGTGTATTAAATTATCAATGTGCATGAAAAATTCATCCCCAAAAGTCTTTGGCTCTCCGAGTCAGTGCACAATTCACTTTTATCTTGTTAGAGAATGGAAATTTTATTACAAGGGAAAATAACACCACTTGTTTTTAATTTTACGTCTCACATCCCAAGCAGATAGTTCGGAGTGAGATAGTTCTGATTACTGCCAATATGTGTAATATTCACGCATAATTTATTCACGCTCTGCATTTCCTGTATGTATGTCTAATAATTCTGGAGCAAGTCTCAGTTCAGAATGGAACATCATATCACAGTAATTTACTCACCGATTTCACTTCTCCAAGAGGAAATTTGAATTATGCTCAGGTAGAGAAAATTCGACTGAAAGATTAAGCCTTCTGTTTTCATGGTTATTAGACAAGAGCTGGAAAGAGGCGTTTGTATTTCCATCATTCTGCCCAAGAACTCAGGAGTGGTATGTCTTTAAACAATTGATTACCAAGTGTCGGACTAGTTTCCACACCTCCTTCTTCCAGAACTGTGAACACAATAAAAAAATGCCAAGGTGACATGTGCATGCTTTTAGTGTGAAAATAAAGCCAGAAGTGTCCTTACTGATTCTATCATGGGGAGCCATTCTTTACCTTGTTCACTGAAAGAACAGAGAGAGAGACAGAGAGATGGAGGAGGGTTGGGAGTGGAGAGGGGGGGAGCTCTGAGAGGGAGGTGCTTGAGGAGAACGAAAATCCAGCGATAGGGCATAACATCGCTCCCAGGAACGCTGGTCTAACGAATGCTGTTATCAGCTCCCAACTGCTTTCCTCCCTTGATCGATCTGCGGTGTTGGGCAATGCAAATGGATGCAGCTTGCCCTGGGTGTTCCACCATCAATGGAGAGTAATTATCTTCGGCAACAACCAATATTGGATTGTTAAGCCTCAGGATAAGGTAGCTGGCAGAGCCTTCAAACAGTCACTCACCTCCATGGGCTTGAAGGCTGATGGATGGATCAGCTGGGACTAGCTGCTACAGGCGCTCCTGAGGCAAACTAGCAAAGCTACCAGCTCTCATCTCTCCCCTCTCTCTCTGCCCTAACAGCCCTTTGAATCCCAGAGAAAATTCATTTTTAATCTGCCCGGCGGAGGACGCTTTTTGTTCTACTTCGCCTTGATCAATCGGGGGGACGATTCATGTTAAACAGGAACCTCCAGAAACATTTTCGTGCCGGGTTTTGATGAGAATATTCAAGGCGGTTTACAAAAAAAATAAAATTCTTTTCAGGCATAAAACAGACAGCACATGGAAATATGACAGCAAAAAAACATTTAAAGATGTAATTCTACTGCAGTAGTTGTTATTCCATTAGCTGTGTATCACTTGGGTTCCCTGCCACTATAAAGTCCTTCTGAGTGTCGCACAGTGTCTGACGTTCTCTGGCCTCTGTTCTCTGGAGAAGTACTCATGCTTTGGAGAGCACTGATGCTCCAAATGGATGACCTAGAAAGCCTGTCCATATTGAAAGATGGAAGTCATTGAATATAGGTGCTCATTCTCACATCGTTGGTCTATGCTACTCGAGCCCCCGTAATGAATAAATCATGGCCTCTGCGAGGCACTCTGCAGACCGAAATTACAATGTACAGCCACAGAAATAAAATGGAATAAAACATGACTGGGTTCCGTTTTGATGGCGACAGCCAATGTTATGCGTCTGCACCATCATTGCTTGTAGTAGTCAGTGTGGAGATAAAATACCGCCTAAGCTAGCGGTGGAGTTCTGTTAGCCTTTGTAAAGCAGTTGCAAAATATTTTACAGCCTTGAAAACAATCCTTCCAAGAAAACAAAATGTCTGCAGCTTCTCTCAAGGGCTTTGATACCCTTAAGTCCCAAGTATTTTATTTTTCTTAGAGGAAGCATGAGTCACCAGTTTTAATTTATGTCGTTTCAAAATATTTGCTTCAAAGCTTTGAGCGAAGCTTGTTTTTATGGTCAAAATAAAGACGGCCTGTCATCATCGCTGCCGTCCTTCTGCACAGAAAAGCTTTTAAAGTGCATGCACCTATTTTAGGAGACTGTTCAGGACGGGTGGTATTGTATGCCAGATGCTATTTCCACAAGGTAGATATTTGGACCAGGCCTGCAGATCCACTCAGTCAGTGGAGGCTTACCTGAGATTAACTGTTCTTCTGGCTGAGGCTGGTAGCATTAGTGGTCCACAGCTGAATGGACTTGAAGCTGAAAGCTGCTTGTTAAAGAGCTGAAGGTCAGGAAATACACTTCGGCTTTCCTCACAGAGTAAATGCGGCAGTTAAACTTTCTGTGGTTTTTGCTATTAGCATAGACTAACTGCATTTCAATGTGGTTTTATTTACTTCTACTTCTTCTAGACCATTGTACGTAAGAAACATTGTTTGGTTTTCATACCTACTGTGTTCTCCAATCTTTGAAGTGATGTCCAGTGTTCTACAAGCAACAATGTTACATAATTTAGTGGTATTAGCGATGACTGTGTTGTCACAAAGTAACAGTAACAGGAGATACTCTTCAGATTACCAGCAACAGTTCAGTCGGGTTTCATTGTTTGGCCCAGGGGAAGGAGGTGTAGTGATCTATCCTACATTTTAGCATCTTTCCATTATAGAATTAATTACGTTTTCTGAGATAACATTTTGGTCCATCTGAACTTTTTCTGGTTTTGTTTATTTTCCTTCATATTTTTTGTGTGTGTTGCGTTTCAATTTCTTCTCCATTCATCAGTTCAATTCTATTCAGTCCATTTAGTTTTCCTTCAATGTATCCAAGATCACGGATATGTTGATCTTGGATCAACGCATCCATGGTATGTTGCAATGAGAACACGTCTGGAAGGAGAACCCAGGCATTGCACTCGCTAGCACATTCTAAGCTGTCCTAGTTTGGCACTTTTCGTTGACTGGAAAGTGGGTTGTGAGAGACGGGGAAGAGATCCGGCAAAGGTCAATAGGCCGGGACTCGAACCTGTGATGGCTTTGAAAGGAGAACTTTCAAAATGAGGCACCATCGAGGACACACAGATTAGGTACCCTAACCAACTTGATAGACTCCTTTCAATATGGATAAGCAGCACCTCCACATTCGAGCTCATGACGTAGTGCAACACCCTCCCTTTTAGGCACACCGGCAACTCTTAAGTTTGGCTTTTTGGTTTAGCTCTGTCTTCATCACGTTATTCCAGGTTCCTGCAAACAAGATCCAAATTACTCTATTCATCTACCGCTTCATCCACCCATCACATGTGAATACAACACCACAGTACTCATAGTTGTCTGCTTGGGGCGGACCCTGAACCCAAAGGGAGCAATTCACGGTTTCCATGTGAAGAACTATGGCTTTAGACTTAGAAGATCTGGCTCTTATCCCTGCCTTTCTCTCAGGGATATCTGTGGAGTCTAACCAGCACAGCACACAGTAAACATGGATCTTGAACTTGTCTTTAGGGAGGATGTGTTGCAAAGGATCCCCCCCAATCCCCATTTTTTTGTCTTGGCATTTTGCAGGCATAGGCCTCTTTCAACCTGACTTCAATCAAGGCTAAGTTAAGCAGGTCATAAGAGCGAACAGGATAACCTCAGGGGTAACTTTGTTGGAGATGTCAAAACTCCATCCTGCTCCTCTTTACCCTCAGAGAGTTTTTCTCTAAAGTACATTAGAAGGTGAACATCTTTGCTTTACAAAAGAAGTACATAGAGGAGTCTGCACGCTCATGACTGATGCCAATCCATACTCCCCGTGGCTACGAAGTTGTAGGGAATTGTTATAGACTGAAGGGGTCAAAAGGGGAAGGAAAAGAAACCCCCCACCCCTCGCTGTACAAGAAGACAAAGTATCCTTAGCTGAAAAGTAGAAACGGCTTTTATCCATTTGGTGATCATTTCTTATGTAGTACGGTTTACAAAGGAACACAGGCAAATGCTCCTCATACATTTTTATACTTCATAGATTCAGTAACATGGATGCTAAGACTGTTTTGCAGTACGATGTGGTGTCTTCAGGCAATATGAATATTTTGTGTCCAGCTAAACAAAAGAGTACATAATTCAGAAGTGGAGGGAACATGTCTCTTAGGAGATGCCGCTTCTAGCTTTGCACAACTCCAGGACTGGCTGATGACAGCTGAATCTCAGTCGGTGTGGATGGGGAGCAAGCCTCGCCACAGAATCTTTATTAGACATGCGTTTGGACTTTAACTGGACCATTCTACCACACGAATGTCTTTTGATCTAAACCATTTCATTATAGCTCTGGCTGTGTGTTTAGGGTCACTGTCTTACTGGGAGGTAAAGTCTTTGTTCTTATTAAGGCTTTTTACTTTCAGCCACTGCAGAAAAGCATTCCCACAGTATGATGCTGCCAACACTATGGTTGACAGGGGCAATTTTGTGGTCATCATAATGTTAGTTTTCCTCCACAAAAGTTTGACCAGATTACCTTACTTCACATGTTTGAACATGTTTTCTGAGTCCGTTGGTCTCCATGATGATGTATTAACATTCATGTGTTAACCTTTAACAGTTAAAACTCTATTTACTATTTAGGCAGCTTTCTGGAGGGAATTTGGCTTTATTTAGAGGTATCAGAGTAAAGGGAGCTGCATGCAAATGCAATAAAACACGCTTCAGATTTTAATGTGTAAAAAGTGTTCAAAATAATTGATGATTTTCTTTCTACTTCAGAGTTAAAATTCAAAGGAAAACAGCGACGTTTGTCGTTTAAACCTTAAAAAAAATATGTGGGGGCGGAGAGGGGAGGGTGTGAATATTTTTAGAACGCGCGCATTTGATATCCAAGTTTTCTGGTCCTGCCCAATTTATATTTTATTCCGAGTGCCATGTATGCACGGAAAACATTCGCGTACACCCCACTAAATAATCCATGTGGGCCGTTAGAGGAGGACAACCTTAAGCAGAAACGCGTTTAAACGGATTAAATCCCCGGTTCATTATTGGCAATAGTGTTAACAAATCAGATCAAGCTCTCGTACATTGATTGCTCTGGTCTCGTCCTGTCCTCATTTTCAACAGCTGCTGCCACACACACACACACACACACACACGCGCGCACACACACCCTGGCTGACGCGCAGAGCCGCACTGCCTTCTTGTTCTGCGCGCAGAGAAGCAGGTCGGAGAGCAGCAGAGCGCACTGCGTTTTTCTCGCCCCGCTGTCTTTCCACTTAACGCGCCCAGGATCTTATGGATAACCGTCGGCCGCCTCCCCCGACGTACGGCACGGCCCCCGCGCGGGTCCTGGATCTGTATTTCTCCGCGTTCGCAGCTTAAAGATCGACAGACACTTTGTGGAATCTATACCGTGGACGATCCTCGGCGCTGCCTTTCGCCGTCCGACAGCTTGGAAAGCCGCATGAGCGCCGCTGGCTTTTGGCAAATGCCCGCTGCCGTTCGATTAAGGAGCTCAAATAATTGCATTTGAGAACTTTTGCTTTTTTAAAAAAAAATAAATAAAGAAAGAAAATAAAAGAAGAAAAGTGTAGCAAAGAAAGAGACTGGAAAAGAAACTAAGGCGTTTTCTTTCAAGAGACGGACGCGAAGATTTATTGTTCCAGCAGGTTCTGAGCTTTTCACGTCGTCCACAGCCTTTGAACAATCTATCGCCCCCGACGTTTTCATCTCCAAGTTGGATTTAACCCTAACAAGCATATTTATGAACGTGTGTTGGCATTTTCTTCAGCCGGGCTGATTTGGATATCCTCCTCGACCGATCGCTGCGCATTTGGAAACGGTAAGATGACATTCAGACGATGTTTACCCGCCTTTCTTTAATGCCCGTATCTGAAATTATGGTTTATGATGCTTACACGGAAAAACATACACGATTTCCGCTAAGATTAAATGACTCTAATACTGGAGCGATCCGCTCGCTGGGACCTATGTTCTTTTGTAGTCAGTCAGCGTCGGTTGCAGGCGCATTTCCTCTCGGACGAGGCGCTTCTGCTCACTGCAAGAAAACGATGAAAATAAGTTCCGAACTTCGATGATATTTTTGGCTTGTTTTATCGGATTTATTTATTCATTTCTACCCACCTTTTCGGCTGGTATTTATATAAACGTAGGGTAAGTAGATTTGAATACGGGGACGTTTTTATTCGTGCAAAATTAGGTTTCTAAACCAAAGGAGAAAAAAAGCGAACAGCAGTCAGATTTAATTCAGATCTGGTGGTTTTGTTTCTGTTGGATCCGGTTTAAGTCAGATCTGGTTGCAGCCACGATGCAGTCAAGCAGTCTCCCATCCATCAGGCGGGAGATGAACACAATCTGCGTCTGTCCCGTGTCTTATACAACCACGGGAGGGGCTCTTCAATAAGACTCTGTCTCCCCCCTCCACATGTCGACTCCAGGAATCGGAACCACCAAGGTCAGCCTCATGTTGGCTCCTCATGACACCATGCTGACAGTCTGGTTCAGGATTAGCCTGAAGCCACAGGGCAAACTCTTGTTTTGTTTTTGTTTTTGAAGATTTAACAACCTGGAACATTTTTCAGAACAATCCTACAGGGGCTTATAGATGTGTGTCCCATTTGTGAGCTTATGGTGCTTTGGCCCACTTTATTCTTTTCCCAGAGTATTACCAGAACACCGTCCAGGGAGACCCACAAGTGTTGTGTTCATTAGTGATGCACTCCTCCGTTCATCTTTTCTCTGTGTTTATCCCCAAAGTGGGAAAAACAACCTTGAATCTTAAGGAATTTCTCTCAAAGAGGGCATAAAATAATTTTGATGAAGTGATTCTGAATATCTGCTTCATATCTATGTTAGTCTGCAAAGGTTAGTCTCTTTAGTTTTATACTAAACCTAATTGTTTTGCTTTTCTTTTACTATATATATATATATATATATATTACTTGCACTTAGTAAAATGCTATTTATTATCATATTCTTTAAGGTCTAATTTAAGATTAGAAATGCATAATGCAGAAACAGCAAGCACAGGACATACAACAAAAATAATACATCAGCATCTAGAGAGAGAACATAAAATACGATGGGTATTATTATTCAGCATAATCAAATGAACAGCCAGTCCATGTCCAAAACGGTGACAAAACCAATCACACTGACTGGGTCAAATCTTTTTCTTTTTTTCCCCTTATTCCATTAAAACAGGTTTACACTTCCCCAATGTAACCAGTTCTGTCTAATTCTGCTCCTGTTGTGCATCTTTTCAGGAAACAGGAAATATTCTGACCTCAGTAACAGGCATCTGTTATCCAGAATACAAAATGTTTTTTAAACCGAATATATATATATATACTTGTAAGAGATGCGCATTTAATTGAAATGTACCTAAAATGAAGTAAATGTGCTATAAAATACTTGTTTACCGTTTTGTTACATGTATAATATAAACATAAAATTATTGTTTTGCATTACTTTCTTACTCTCATGTGTAACACTGCACATATTATGAGCTGCTTGAATGCAGTGTTTTGTAGATTATCATACTTTAAGTGCCACCATGTCGGGAAAAGAAAACGGTGAATTCGTCATAACTTGTGTCATCATCACAATATTTAGCCGCAGAACTAATAATGCAGCCCTACTGTCCAGTCCTGTAATCTCCATAAAGGCTGCTTTACAAATATCATTTTGTTCTCATCAGTGTTAGTGGAAAGCCACTATTTAAAGGGATCAGAGCAATAATGAAGTTCCCACTGAATCTTCTCAGTCCATTCATTTTCTCCTCGCGTCGCCTGTCGGTTCCAGGCGTCTTTGGGATGGGAGAGCAAATGACATTGTAAAACCAAAATTGCTTCTTAACCTGCGACGTCTCCCACCGTCATGTGAAAATGCGAATCTATTTTCCGCTCGCTGGCACCTATCTGCAATCTGCTGCAGATGGGCCCCTGGAATTAGCTTGCAAAAACCCTCTCTTATTCCTATCTTCAAAAGCCCATTTATCTCGAGCGGAAAGCCGATAAGAGACAGGCCTGCTTGGCAAATGTGATAAGAGGGTGAAAAATCCTCCAGCTATTTGTAATGTAAGAGTTCAGGCAGATCACAGCTGGGGAAGACATGACAAACCCCGCATCATGAGACTAATGCCTTGTGCCCCCCGAAGCCTGGATAGGAGATAGAAGACGAAGAAGAAATGGAGATTTATTCCGGATGCGTGCGTGAGCTCAGAGGTGAAAAATGAACGAGAGCAACGTTCGAGAAAATAGTCCCAGCATTCGGATGCGACGCCGTATTCTCAGTCGTGACGATGGCGCCCTGGAAATACAGAATGCCAGAAAGTCTGTCTGCCGGCTGCTGTGTGTCTGATTTCTGTTGCACCCAGACTCTCTCTGATAACCTAAAATCAAGGGTGAGAAAGAAGGGAGATGTGGGGGTGGGGGGGAACTATCAGTTTTAGATATGTTGCTAAAGCGTAGCTTAGGGTGGAGCTCGTACTGAAAGTCCCAACTGGAATCTGTCTAAAAACGTGGAGTTTATCCAAATTGGCTTATACAGTGAGACTTAAGCTGTCCTCTGAGATACACCAAGAAATATAGAAGGGTGCTTGTGCTGCAGATTTGAAGAAAATGTTCCATTCCTCCAGGCAAATGAATGCCAGCAGTACTCGACGTACTCTGTGTGTGTGTGTGTGTGTGTGTGTGTGTGTGTGTGTGTGTGTGTGTGTGTGTGTGTGTGTGTGTGTGTGCTGTTTCTTCACAAAAATAAAGCGCAGGTTTGTTCTGGTCTTTTTTTTTTCTGGTGATGGAAGTCAAGTCTCTAAGATCTTTGAGAGACCCTCATGCACTTTTTCAACATACCCACACCAGAGTACTGAAGCATTATTATTCATTTAATAATTTTTTTTCATATAGCACTGGTCCACAACAGATACAATCTTTAGGCAATTTACAAGACAAACAGATTCCACTTTATCTAGACAAGTATGTAATCTAATCAGTTCGGATCGTATAGACGCAGTCAAATTCAGTTCCTCTAGTCCAGTTTGCCAACTGATTAAAGGTCGTCTATAAATCACGCTGTGGATAAATTTGCAAAAAGCATGCATAGAAAATACAGAATTTCATAAAATGTACTTCCATCTAGCAATGTCTCTCGTTTAGATGTGTGGGTCAGAGGAAATGTGGGCATTCATCACTTCCTAACAGTTGATGCACAGCCTGTGACGTTAGTACTTCAAGGACACTCCCAGAGCTCCGGCACCGGTCGGCGGAAGACAGAGAATTTATGCTCGTCCCTCTGGCACTTAGATCTACATCTTTATCCTGACAAGAGACCCGCCATAAAACAGCCTCCCCGCGCTAGAAACGGAACGAGTCTTCTCAGGGGGAGCGGCAGTGGGGGGAAGCAATTGGCAGGCGGGTTTCTTAATGCACATTACAGATCCGTCTCTGTTTTCAACATTTAGGGTTATAAATAAACTTTAGGTGCTATGCAAAGCCAAGGGGTTGTGAAGGGCCAAAGCCATGTCGGCAGGAGAATATCTATTTTTCCCTTCCCTCTTTATTGTAGTGCTGTTTTTTCTTTTTTTTAAATATATATTTTAAAGCCTACCGGTGTAACTTCCGTCAGACAGCGGGGGATTTATGTTAAGGTCCAAATGGAAGTGACCGGTGACCTTTCCTGTGGCGTTAGCCGGCTTTCAAACTGCCACACAATTGACTGTTTCGACAATGAGCCGCAGCTCTTTGTCCTCATCCCCTTCCCTCTTCTGATGCTATTTCCTAAATGTGGGCATCTGCTCGCTGAGGGACCCGGGGCTTATAGCGCCGCTGCTTTTTTTAATTTGTTTTTCTCTCTCGGCTCAAAATGTCAGCTGCGTGCGGCTGCGGCACAAAGCAGTCATCCAAGGTCTTTTGTATACCTCGAGGTCGGCTGAAGGCCTGGGTCACTCGGTCGGCGGGTAATATGTGTTTGAGGCTGCAGGGTGAATGTGCAGAGCTCTTTGCATGGCTTCTCTGACAAGTGCGGTGCCTGAGAAGCAAGGTGGAAATGGAGGACTGTGTCTTCCTGTGATGTTATTGTTGTTTCCTCTTGTCTGCCTGACAATGTGGAGCCCTTTTCCTTCAAACAGCTCCTGTACATATTCCAAGGAGCTCTCCCTTTAATCCCCCAGTTCTGCTACAATTAGCCTTTGATAGCAGGTCATGATTTACAGAGGTAGGGGAGACGAACCAGATTCTCTTTGATTCCGAGCTGCTGAGCGTATCCTGCCCATCTCAAGGAGACGTGGAGGGCTGGGGGGAGGAAACACTCGAGCAAATCCCCCGTCTCCCCCCGTCTTTTGAAGCCACCGACCTGGATCAACCTGTGATTCTGGCAGCGGGCCCACCTTCCACCTCCCTCTCTCCCATTTTCCGATTTTCCCGAACTCGGCTTCCCCAAGAGCGGGCCGCGTCTTTTGTTACCTTTATGAGGCGTAATTAAATGTGCGCGGCATGGCACAATGTTTGAGCAGGAACCCCAGGCGTGCCATTAGCCAGATGTGGCTGCTCAGCCCCTTAATGATAGAGGAACAGAGGCGGAGAAGACGAGCCCAGGAGTCCTTCATCACGCTATCCCGAGGTGTTGTGTGGGCCTAATTGCCCCATCGTTTTGTGCACCATACGAGCCCCTGTGACACCGAGCTTCATGCATTCATTATGTCTTCTCGCTGTGCTGCTCTAGGTCGTGGTGCTTAAGTGTACCCAGAGGTGGGTGGTACATTTCAGCAAGACTTTGAGCAGGGAAAAAGGGTTTCTTGAAGGAACTTCCTAACACCTTTCTTTTAAACATCGGGCATAAGTCATGGATTAATGTACATCATGATCTAAGTATTGGAGAGTTTATTGTAGAGATGAACCATTCATTCTTCTATTTTCCCCCTCATTTGGTTTAGATCAGAGGCTTGAGGGTCTAATCCGTAAGGGCACATTCACACTAGCCCTCTTTGTTCCACTTTAATCAAATTCTAGTTCATTTGCCTAGAAAGTGCGAGTTGTTTCGGAAGATGTGAATCTGCAATCGAACGCTGATCAGTCGTGCTCTCAGTTTGGTTAAAGTGAACTCTGTTGTGGTTTGAATGCAAATATAAAAGCCAAGCGGACCAAAAGCACGAAGCAACTATAGTGCAGGGCATTTTGGGTAAATATGACCATATCAAGTGCTCAGATCTAGCGCTTGCGGGAGAAATTGGCTTGTGGTTTTTAGCCAAAGACAAGAAAACCTGCAACTGCTAAATTCCAATGCCTCTCCATTTTTGTTGCCATTTTATATCGAAGGAAGTTGCTTCCATCAGTGGTTCCTGGTGCAGCGCCACCGCAGGCGAAGGGGCGAGCAGGTTTTTAAAGGGTTTGGATCGTTTGACACAATGAAGTGTGAAAGTAAACTTTTCCAGCGGAAAACGCGACCAATGATGCAGTTTTGAAGCTCAATCCAACCTCAATTTCTCCCCTGATCATTTATTCATCAACTAATTTCAGAGAAACCAAGCATGTACTTTAAATTACTTTTAGAAGTTGGTAAATGTTAGCGGTTCATAAATGTGCAAAGTTATGTAACTCCTTGATTTTGGCTAGATTCAGTGGAGAGCTGCACAATACATAGAACAGCAGTCCTCATCCACAGTCAGCGTGTGCAGCAGCATGAATGCAATATATAGTAGGTAATAATTTTTCAGGTGCTGTGCACTGAGACTCTACTTTTCAGGAATATTTGAGCTTTCCCACACATCTGTGAGATCTCGCATATCAAGATCCTACACAGGAAAGAGACTAGAGTGGAAAGTGGGCTTTAGTCACAATATTGAGATTTTAATATTCAACAATAACTTGAGGCGGTGTTTTCTAAATAACGCACTCCCTTAATTTAAAACTACTACTTATGTTAAAAGCACTTGCAACTAATTTTTCCTTTTATCAGGGAAAATAGAAAAAAACAACCTAACCAGTACTAGTCTGGAAACGCCTTATCATAGCATCTCTGGTTGAAACTGTCTGCTGAGAGGACGCTGTCATTACATACTGACATCATCTATGCGCCTAAAACAAAACATCTTAAACCGAACTGTTGTTGCTGATGCGTTGCCAGTTCTGGTGTGGGTTCTCTTTGTGTGTGTGCTAGTAGTCAAGAATTGATGTACATGTGAAAGAAGAAACTACCAGGAGTGTTAAAAAGACACTTTTCTAGAAACAACTTTCTTGTCTGTCTCTGCCTGGGGGCTTTGGAATTGCTCAGGGATCAGACTGACAAACGCTGACTGATCGGCTCACATTCACACAGCATTTCCTTCCAGCTTCGCCTGAGATCTTACCATAGAGACTTCTCATATTTCTTTTTAAGCCCCTTTCACTTGTAGTGTATTAAAGCCTCCCCCCGCTTTCCCATTCCACTTCACCGCTTTCTCCTCGTCCTCTAATCCAGGCCGTGTGTTTTTTCTTTCTTTTTTTTTTCTTTTTCCCCCCTTAGTAAGCAGATTCAAGTCGGGAGCTTTAATTAGATGCGTCTTCTCCGGGATGCGGATGTGTCGGATGGTCCAAGCACAGTCTGGGGAGTGTTGGGTGGAAACGGGCCTACGTACCAAACATACGGCACCCTCGCTGAAAAGCAGGCCTCTTTGTTAGCGAGGAACTGACGAGCTGCCGCTCACATTTGGGTAATTAACACTGCCACAGATTGTGGAACAGCTGTGCAATTTAGCACTGTGGAAACACCAGCGAGTCGAGAGAGACTCTGCAAACAGAAGACGGAGATGAAGTGGATTCATAGAGCACCTCGCTCAGGCCTCATCCAGCGTCTCTCCCGCGGCCAAACATTACACTTTCCTTCAGTTGTTTGGCAGGATGGCATGACAAATTATTTAAAATCACATTGTTTGAAGAAATTCCACTGGATGGATGCAGCCAAGCATCACTAAAATTGTATGATCAGGCTTAGTCCACATGCAGGCGAGTGTCTTGGAAACCAAATTGACAGGTCCACATATGCATTCCATCATGAAATGTCACTTAATAATTATTAATAAAAACTCAGACCAAAAGTGGAGATTTGAGAATTCTTCTCATTTGGAGGATTGTGTTACAATGGAAACCGGAGATTTAGAGGTCAGCGTGTGGCAGCCTGCGACAAGTAATGTGGCGCTGACACCACATATGTGCATGCAATGGAGGAGAAATGGCTGAACTTGAACCACTGTAAAAAAAATAATAGCACCTCTCCGATTTGGTTGCTGCTGCTCCAATGCGTTGAGTTGCAAAGTATTCAATTCAATTTAGTTCAATTCAAAATGTTATTTATCTCCAGGAGGCAACAACAGTAAAAACAGCTCCTGAATATTAGCTGTTTTACACCAGCTATTCCTCCCAATATGGAGGCAGAAGTCATTAAACGGCCACATATTTACTTTAAAATGATTCCCAGACGATGACATCTTGTGTTTTATTAACTTTACATTCACTCATTTACAACATGGTAATTTAAAGTAGTTACCTCTCCATCTGTCTGCACATATGAACCTCCTGGTGCCATGTTTCATTCTGAACAGAAAGTCGAAGTTGGTTTGAAGGATTTCAATTGACTGATCTGCCCCCTATAAGTGTGGCATGTTTAAAGGTAACCCTCACTGGTGTCATTCAGCAGGTGGATGAACACTTTTCTTAAACCGATCCTGTTTGTATGACATTGTTTCTTCTTCTTTTTTTCTTTTTTTTAAAATAACGTGGCAGAGATGCTTTGTCTTTGCGTGAGTACAAGCCCTGGCATTATCAATGCCTGAAAAAGCTGATTTTAAGAAACTCCCCCTCCTCCTCTCATTACCAGTGTTTTCCAGCTCTTTTTATTTCATCTCAGCCATGTTGAAACAACTTGAATCCATCAAGGTCACAGTCTGTTCCCATGGGCCGTTTACAGTAAGTTTTTAATACAAGTCATCAGCCCTGTCTAAAGCTGTGGAGAATGGATGAAGAGTGTATGTACAAAGCCTCTGCACTTTTTCCCCATGTAATTTGAGTTCCTTTTCATCTTTCCCTCTTTGTTGAGCCTTCCTTGCCCCATAAAACCAAATTATATGCGAGAAGAAATTAAATTGTCCTGGTCTTCGTTTTGTTTCTGTTTGATTACAGTTAATGTGTACCATTCCCTCCACCACTTTTATTTGCCTTGTATTTTATCTCTACTGATCCGCAACATCTGGTTTTTGGTTTAAGCATCAGGGAGTGGTGAGAGCGCAGGGGGAAAAAATGCTTGTACACATTGAGTTGAAGCATGGGACTGACTGAGGGCCTCTTCCTGCTTGTTACCAAAGAAATGGATACAAACATGTTGGGATGTGTATTTCATTTTATTTATTATTATTTTTTATTTTGTTAAGATGGGTAAATTTTACAACAGTGCAATGATACAGAATGCTTACAAAAGTATTCACACGCGTTGGACGCTCTCATGTGGTTTAGCAGCAGTGTCTTCTGGGATTTTGCATGTCAGTACAATGCGAAGTACTGCACAATTTTGAAGTGTAAAAAAGATATTTTTTTGTAAACAAATATCTGAAACAAGTGACATGCGATTATTCTCAACTTCCCAGAGCTGATGCTCTGCCTTGGCTCTGCAGAACTAGATACTCGAGAAAAAAAAATTGAGTGAATTTTTTTTCTCTTTTTTGCAAAATAGCTCAAGCTTACTCAGATTGTGAGTAGAATAGAAATGAAATTCCTTTTCGAAGTAAAGATAAGAATAGAATGTATATAAAAACATAATAGAGAATAAAATTCTGAAATTACTGTGTAGCTATTAAAAAAATAGCATACATTGGATTTATTGGACCTATAGGCCTGGACTTTGACTAGGACATTATATTCAATGAATATGATTTGATATAAATAATTCAATTGTAGCCCTCACTCTTTTAGTGTTATACTACAAAGTTGAATATATTCTCCACACCATGAAATGGCCACCATCATACAGGTATGACATCCTTTTCTTTGTGTGTTTTGCTTTCCAGCAACAAACTTCATCTTTGGTCTCATTTGACCAGAGTGGTTACAAACCTCCAACAGAATTTCTTTTTGCATGGTTTTTCCCTCTTACTACTCGTCTACAAATGATCTCAAGGCTTCAGGTTAGCTGGGTGTCCATGTCTTAGTAGGTTTGCAGTTGTGTACTTCCTCTATTTTCAGGTAAATAAATAACTAGTTCTCTGCGACCTGTTACTAATACAAATCCAGGAACTTTTTAAAATGCAGGTTGTGTTAGTGGAAGGATTGATGTGGATTCTGTTTAACGAGGTTTTCTTTTGAAGAGAAATTGTTGCACTTGATTTTATTTATTGAGAGGTATCAGAATATAGGGGTCTGTGTCAACATATTCGCCACACTTTCTAAGCAAACCTCAACACCGTCTTGCTTTGTCTTGGTCTGTCACCAAGACAACTTTGTGGTTGTTACATGCCAAAATGTTCAAAGGCCTTTAAATATCTTAAGAGGTAATGAATATTTCTAGGTTTTTAATACCTAAAGCCGGTGGAAGGCGGTATGATTAATTCAGGCGTTTCAGGGTGGCTCCTCGTCGCCTCTCCTCTCGCCTTTCCTCTCGTCTATCAAGTGTCAGCGACGTCGTCGTGTCCAGGCCTGTCAGGCGGCCTTGTTGTGGCACCTCGGTCTGTCAGGCGGTGAGCAGAGAGAGAGAGCGAGAGCCCAGGGAACTTGTTAAAATTTCTGCAACGCTAGGCCATGCTGACTTTGACAAGAGACATTCCCCTCCCAATCTCCTTGGGTCCTCCGCCGGCATCATCAGCCACTAGCTCAGCTAGTGAATGGGGCAGCAGATGACAAAGCAACAATAATAATGTGGAAAAATGTCTATCTGCTGTAATGCCAGGTGAAGGGAAGCGGACAGGCAGGGAGGCTAGGCCGAGCCCCGGTGGAGCTGTCATTTATTTATCTACGTGAAGTGTCTTGAGAGGTGCAGGAGAGGCAAGGTGGCAGAGGCTTCACTCCACCAGAGGGGCCTGGCTTGTTCTTGGGGGAATAGGGAATATAATTGGCCTGCTTTCACCCTTGGCTGTGGCACCAATCAGGCGTTTTCTCCCTCCTCCTCTCCCACCCAGCTGCCTCCCAGACATGGCTGAGGAGATGAGACAGTGCTGGCCTTTCGGGCCCCGAGCAGGGACGACCCCAAACAAGACTTGTCACTTGTGCTTACAGTGGCATTTATTTGATTGGAGGAGTATTTTCCTCCCTTCCCTCCCCCTCGGCTCCTCGCTCTGCATTCCGCCACCGTGTCTGCCCCAGCGCTGGAAACCCGAACGTTTCGTGGCTCGCTGGAGACTATCCGCGGCCTCCGCCGTGCGTGGCGGTCGACTTTGCTGTGAGCGACGGGCCACCTGTTAGCGGCAGGGTGAGGCCGGGGGGTTGATACAACAAGTGTAGCTGTCAGGAAGGCGGTTAAAGTCGACCCCCGGCATTTTCGATAGTTTTCCGCCAACCCATCAATCATCGCACATTGTGTGCCTGCAAATACTCCCCACGTATTCCCCCGTTATAATTGCCACGCTCGCAATGTTTGGAGCTGAATTTCCCCGAGTAGCCAGCAGGAGAGATCCAAACTGAGGTATTTTTATTTTCTGTGTGTGTGTTTGCGTGTGTGTGTTTGGAAGCTTGTTGAGTATCTGTCAAAATGGCTCATAGCATAAGCAATGCATTTAACCCCTGAGCCGATCTGTTTCTGCAACTCTGTTTTTATGCGGAGGTATTGATCTGTAGTGGGTTGCGGGAGCAAGGGATAAAAATATTTCCTCCCATCACTGGCATCCCACCAGGAACCCTGTCAGCCATGGATCTGGGCTCCAGTCAAAGGAAGCATCTTAGTCTTCCAGGAGCCCACTGGGGTTTCCAGTTGCATGTCGCCGGCTGGGACACCGCGGCGTCACGAGGACACCAGCCTCTGCTGCGCTGCACCTGAACACGTTTTTTTTTTACCAACATTAACTTGTATAAGCCTATAAACGCGCTTGTCGTATATCATGAAGAAAAAATCTTACCGGGACAGATATTTCGCTTTATCGTTGCACCAGTGCATTTCCATTAATAAAACAAAAAAACCAGATAACGAATATGTTATCAAATTAGTATCATAAATTATTGTGATAAAATTCTAACCTTTTAAATCCTGATAACATAAAGATTTTTTGTAATTAAATATCAAATGTGTTTCATTGTACACATGAAGCCATTTTTGACTCATTGTCTTATCTTATGTAATTATGCTACATTTCTTTGTAGCTTAATTAAAACATCAGATTTTTACGCTGATTTAACTGTCATAACCAAAAGCGTCTATTCTGTATCCAACATAATTTAAGAAGTGTATCAAATGTAACATTTGGTGTTAATGGGTTGACCTTATAAGTAAGTAATAGGCGGTGCTGCTGTAGCTTACATATTATGACCATGTAGGGGGTTTTGTAACCGTTAGTATTTCCAGCTGCAAAATTTTTTTGTTTTGTTTTTTTATAAGCAATGGCTTCAGCAACATGTGGTGGAGGGGCAAAGCTGAATCACTTTATGCTGCAAACATCCAGATAAAACTCAGGTTATTTGACTTTATCTGGCATTGACATTATGAAAACCTTTTTAGCTTTTCTGAATCTATACGTTTTTAAGTCTTTGGTTTATCCTGATTCTGGTAGCCGACCCACAGTTTAAGAAGAAGAACCGGAAAAACAGGAGTAAATAAATCATGGTTACATTGTATCCAGGCTCTTAGACATGCTGATAGTGACCTTCTCTCTTCTATCAAGCTCCTCGTTTTACTAAAAAATGTCCAAAACCAAAAAAAGATTTTGACCTGAAGATGATATCAATGTCATCTACATTCATGCAGACTTTCCTAATCTTCCACCTTTTTCAGTCTCGTCTCTGCTTGCGTTGGATTCCTTGGCTCAGCGATATGCATCTTTTCTCGTGACAGACATGCCTTGCAAACATCCATTCACCTCCATGCGCTGAATGAATGCAGTGTAAAGGCCCCGGGGCCCCGACCAACTAATCCAAGGATCCTGGCAGATGTGAGAAAAGCCTGCTTGAGCACACAAGCTGCTCCCTTCACTTCATCTGTTTGCATATCTCTTATTCAAATACTTGCGGTAGCCATCTGGGTCGTGCCGGGTGGGTCTGGATGAGCATATGATGAAATAACTACAGAAAATGGAAGCTGCCGTGGAATTGCTTTCAATAAACAAGCCGGTTTTCAGCTCAATTTGCTAATCAAGCCCGTCGTTAGAGAAATGGAGGGAAAAAAATCGACAAGCAGGGCGAGTTCCTTCACAAAAACACCTCAGCGTTCAGGACGCCATTCACCAGGATAATTGTCAGGGTGGTTTTATTGACAGGAAATTTGCCTGTTTCGACTGTCCTCCACTGGTAATGAGCTGGTAAGCCTAGTCCTTTCCAATACACTGCAGACAAATCAATCCAGTGCAATATGTTCGCCGTCTCCGGTTACATCACTGGTGTTGGTATTTTTGAAGAAAGTGACTAAATTCTCCATGTGACTAGGTTCTGCAGATTTATACTTTGCTTAGACGAAATATAATATTCAAGAGAAATGGAAGCTTTCAACAAGCACCGAGATATTCATTAGTGCTACAACAAACAAGCCAGGAAAAGCATTTTAGCAGCTCTGGGGAGCAATTGTCTTGTTTTGCTTTTTTCTTTACATGTAAATAATTTAAGCAGCTGCATGTAAGACAACGCTGCATTTACTTGCTTCATTATATTTTAATCTAGAGCAAATTATGCTACACATGCAGTAATGTGGAAAAGTGTTCATACCCGTTGAACTTTTCACTTTTTGTCACATTACAAATACAAACCTTCATGTGTTTTAACAGGTTTTTGGATAGATTAACACAATGTAGTTCATAACTATAAATCCACAGGGAAGATGTTGCATTATTTTCAGATTTTACTCAGCATGTTTATGTATTCACACCCCTTCGGTCTGGTATAATTCCATAAAATCCAGGGCAACTAAATTACTTCAGAAGATCAGCCCGATTTCAAGTTATAATATCTTATTGCTGTATTCTACATCTGTTTGAATGAAGGAATGCAAACACAAAAGTAATGGCATTTTATTTGGTGGAATAGGAAAAAAATGCTTAACAGAAGGAAGACTTGATTGTCTTAAAACATATAGTGGAATGTGCAGGTAATAGGTTTAAATATTCAACCAATCTTTTCTAATCAGACTTGCATTCCATCATTTTTTGGTGATAGAAAAGTTTTAAAAAGAGTGAATGGAATATGCAGAAAGAATAGATTGGTTAAAGTAGAACAGCAAATGTAAAAAGTTGCTCAAATAACCTTTTTGACCTACATGCTTGACGCTAACCCTGACGCTGCCAACATGATGGTGGCAATATAATGCCTCAGGGATGCTGTTCTTCAGCAGGGACTGCTGGTCAGAGTTAAGGAACTTCACAACTTGGAATAAATACCTCTGAGGTCATTGAAGGTGGTTCTACAAAGGCATTACTTGCATGTCCATTGTCAAGGTCAGGACAGAGAATGCCGTCCCAGATTGATGATGCTCTCTAAGCGTCCAGTCTAAAACAATAAGAACTTTCACAGGACCTCTACAGTGGCCACGGTTGGTGCTAAGCTAGCCTGTCCTGGCCTCATAGCAGTACACATTTAGCTTTCCTCCTCCTCCTCTGTTATCTAATCCTGCATAAAGCAAATCTCCTTACATGTGTCACTGATATGTCATCACGGTTTTTAATACTTCCTCACTTCCCCTGGAAAAAGTTACACATCTGGGCTGTCAGTGACTGAAGAGCTCTGCATGTCATGAAACAGACAAGAGGGATGGGAGATTTCTTAGCTCATTTTATGGCTTCGCTTTCCTTTTTCTTTTCCAAATGATTTCTTTGAAATCATTCATAAAATCACTTAGGAAGGATTTAGTATCAAAGTAAAGCATATATTTGAGACCATAGTCCTTTTGGCGGTTCGATTCCCAGCCTGGCGACATTTGCCCCATGTCTTCCCTCTCTCTCATTACCCTCCTTCCTGTCAAACTACTTTAAAATAAAAGCCACCAGAGCCAACAAAACCTTAAAAATAAAAACAAGTGTTGCTGCTCATTCTCCCTCCACCTCCCCCCGTTTGCCCTGCGCTACACTGCAGCTAGCATAGCCTGTTGTGAACGCTCAGGCTCGTTAGCATGGCCAGCTATGACTGTCTACAAGCAGGAAATTGTTTTTCCGACGTTAGAACGTTTAGCAGCAAGTACATGAGGTTGATTGACAGTGCAAAGACCCTTCTCCTGGCTTTGATTTGTTGTTTTAGTTGGGAATTTTGTATTTCTTCAGAGAGAAATACCAGATCGGTGAGAAGGTGGAAGAGATCGATCTTTTCACAGATTCTTTTTCTCATAACATGCTGTCACGACATGATAGTTTTAACATATAAATATAAACATTCTTTATAAAAGTTTCAAACTGCAGCTTTAACGGAGGGCTGGTTTACCAGACGAAATGGTCAGTAGCAGCTATATTAGTCTGATAAAATCTGTCTACAGAAACACTGTCTCTCCCCACCCCTCCCCAACATTCTTCAGCCACCACCTCCAGCTCTCTTCTGCTTTTATAATGACAGCTGTGCAGCAAAGGCACATGTAAAGGTGACTGCATGGGTATTCGGTGTCCTGGCCAACCCTGCAGTAAGGCTTTCCCCCCCTCTACCCTTGAGGGAGAAGCTTGGATTTCAGCTGCTAGAAACCTGAGGCTTGATGTCCGCATCTAAAGTAAATTCCACTTAACGTGCCACATCCTTTACCACAGTGGCCCAGGGGCTTCAGAAGCCACAAACACCTTTATATAGTGCATGCCATGTTTGCCTTGAAGTAGGATGTGTGTTGGAGGTGTGAGAGCAACCGGATGCTGGGCAACGGGTGCCAGTCTACTCCACCCCCCCCTTCCAGGTTTCCACTCCACCACTTGCCATCTTGCTCCTACCCAACTGCCTTGTGGCTCAGTAGAGCAAGTGGTTGTCTTTATCCTCGGGGCGATGCTGGTTTTTGGATGGAGTTGCTCAGTATCTTGTAAAGTATTTATACAACTTGTACTTTTTCACACTTGGCCATCATGTTACAACCAGGGAACCGCTGGTTCACTTTTGATACAGATTCCGATATCAATGGTTTAGTACTGATCCAATACAGAGAAACGGCACAGAATTGACTTAAAACGCTTCTTTTTTAAAAACATAGGAGAATAGCAGAGTTATTTGATAACTGCACCAGTACAGAACACTTGAAATGAAAACAACACAACTCTTACTTATTCAGTCCATGCAATTAGGAGTTCAACAGCCGATGTAAAACAAATGATAAAGAAACTGAAACTGATTTTTAAAAAATACAACAAACCTATTTCAAATGGTTCAGAAAGTAAAATTAGGAATTATCAATGTAATGCAAAATAAATAATAAAGCTCTACATCACTCGGAGCACAACACATAGAATTAAAATAAATAGATTTGCCCTTATGGATAGGGCACATTGTGATGATACTCTATGTATAATTTCCCAGAGTGCTCTGTGTTTAGTTGTATTCATTTCGTTCCCCCTACCTGGCTTGTGGCGAAATGCAAACTGAAATTTGCATCACTATCTTCAACAACAACCTCTCCTACATAAAGGCCAGATTTGTGGAGACTAGTAGTTGTTTTTTTAACAGATTTTCTAGAGTTGTGGATCTCTGCAGCTCCTCCAGAGTTACTATTGACCTCTTGTCTGATCCTTTTATTCATGTTCTGCCTGTCCGCCATGTTTCGGTAACCTTGTGAAACCATGCGTCCTCCTCTTTCTGCTCTTAGATTGTGGAACCTCTAAAGCATTGGACATTGTTTTGCTTCATCCCTGACCATTGCTCTTCATGATGCTGAAGCTAAATTAATATTAAGATTAAACTATACACAGATAGACAATATTTACTAATTAAAGATGCTTGGAGGTAGTCAGTTTGACTGGACTTTATTTAAAGGTGTCAGAGTTGGGGGACAAATACAAATCCCAAACCTTTCATAAAAATCCCAGTAAAATCCATTAATGTTTGTGGTTGTAGCACAAGAAAATGTGTGGCATTATTCTGTTATCTGTTCACCCTGAAGCCTCCACCACCTGGTGCCAATCATTTGAGAGTTCTACATTTAGCCAAACCTGAATCCGAGGGTTCACAGACACGTAGTGGGCTCATCGTGTGCAGACTCTGAATTTGTGGGATGCAGAATCCCACCGGGGATATGGAGGCTGGTAAAAGCTTGGATCCCTTTCCCTAGCCTAGAGTCGGCATCAGGCTCCCACCGGTATTAGAACAATATTTATTTGTGTTAGAGGGGAGGTGATTCATTTTACTCAAAAATCACTGGCATAGCATGGGTGAGAGCTGCCTCTCGCTGCGCATTTTTTCCTCTCATTAAAGGTGTCCGCGCCCAGAGGAGCGAGCCAATGCCTACCGCACATTTCCGTGTAGTGCCAGCTCCGGCTTTTCTTCTCTTTGTGAGCTGTCTTTCCCCCTGCAGAACAAACTCACCATGTGTGGGTTGAGGCAAGGGAAAGGGTCATCGCTTTTTCTTTTCTTTTTTTTCTTTTTTTTATCGCTGCATTATTTAAAATCCTACTGGGTTAGTTTTTTTTTTTTTTTTTTGCTTTTTCTTTTTTTTCCCTTTTAGCAAATTCATGCAAGTCAAAAGCAAAGTGTAATCTTGAGAGAAAAGAAGAAAGGAAGAATGTAAGTTGTGTAGCCTGAGGTGGGCGATGACTCACCTAGACATTGTTCAGATGGACTGGGAAAAAAAACATAAGAAAAACAAGTTCAATGGGAGATTTTATTGAGCAGTGCTTAAAGCCACCTTTCTCTTAACAAGCTGCAGTGAGAGGTGGTTTGCCTACCAAGCTCGCCTGCAGCTCTCTGCAGGGTGATTATGTCACAGCGGGCCAGTCAGAATGATGTGTATCTCTCTGTTACAAGGCAGCTCAAATGCAGCAAGGGCTCTGACTAGGAATATTATTATTATCTCCTCCAGGATCCTCCACTCGGCATCAACACTGGTGCATTGTGAGAGCTCTGGGGGGGAAGCTGTTTTTGAAATAATCCGCCTGTCTACTCTCCTGTTTCTCAGACAATAATGTTCACACAAAGGCTTTTTTTCTTTTTTTTTCTCCATTATTATTATTTCCCACCACCCACACGGACAATAGTGGAAAGGCTGTACGACAAAGCGATAATCTAGATGCGCGGAGAGTGAGCTTTTTGTGTCCTGCCGCCCGCTATCTTGCCTTCTCATGGCAGCCCAAGGGGAACGTTTTGGTTGTGGCTCCTGACCAACCAATCAGGGAGTGGTGAGCCGTGTCTTTACGGGGCTATCTGCCATCTATGCTGGCGTGAAGCCTGGCAACCCAGAGGAGGCCGGCGGTGCTCCGATCTATATCAGGGCCACGGTGTAATGACGAGCAGCCTCCTGATACCACAGAGATTATCCCAGCTTCTTATCGCTGCTGGCATACATTTTGACATTAGAAAGACAAGAAGACCACTCCACCCCCTCTCACGCTTACTGTATAGCTCAGAGAGTGGACTTTAAATCTGTCAGTTTATAAATGAACAGAATTTATTTAAAGGCCTGTTGTTGTTGTTGTTGCTATTGTCAACCTTCCAGACCTTCCAGGTCTTCTGGTTCTGGTTCTGCTCTGCATCCCAAGAACCAGAACCAAACATGGAGAAGCAGCATTCAGCTTCTATGCACCACAAATCTGGAACAAACTTCCAGAAAGCTGCTAAACAGCTGAAACACTGAAATCCTTCAAATCAAGGCTGAATACCCACCTGTTTAGAGTTTCCTTTGATTAGTAGTAAGTGGAACATTGACGAGCATTGATGTGTATTTGCTTGATGATTATGATGGTGGCATTGATGACATGAAACCTTACCAAGTATTTTTGGTCCAGTTTCTAGTGCAGTTTCTTAAACTAAGTCAAAACTAACTGGAAAGTAACTTTTCAGGACACAGATGCTTGTTTTAAGTCAATATTGAAGATAAAGTACTATTTCTACTGCCGTTCTACTGGGAAAAATTTATTGTTAAAATTAAGTGGAACTCATACTTTTTCATCAATACTAAGGTATTTTTGACTTAAAATAAGCTCCTGTATCTCGCTGAAGTTACTTGCAAGTTACTTTTGTCTTATTTCAAGTGCGCTAAGGCATTTGCACTAGATCCTAGACCAAAAATACTTTGTAATGTTTGTGTTTTTGCAGAATATAATGTAAACTACTTTGAACTGTCTTGTTGCTGAAATGGGCTGCACAATTAAACTTGACTTTCTTCTCTGAAGAGTCCCGGCTCATTTCCTGCTTCGGTTTCCCCGCTGTCTTCCATTTGTCCACCCTGGACTTTCTACCCTTCTGGAGCCTGGTGTGCTTTTTAAACCACCGAGCTCCAAATCTAAGCGTTTCGTTAATTGAGTTAAATGGATTGCGGTGGTTGAAATGATTTGTCTGCCGGCTTTTATTGCCGCAATTTAGGCTGTGCCTCATTGCGTTATGCCACCTAATGAGAGCCCTCACCAGATGTTTTGTCTCCTCTGGTATTAACATCCACATGTTCACTTAGGCGGAGATAACGTCGATGCGCTGGCGCTAATTTCCTCCAATTTGTAGCTGTTAATCGAATAAAGGCACTTTCGCAAATGGAATTCCTGTACTTTTCATATTCCGTATCTATTATTCATGGAGTTCCTGTCAGTCTGTTGGGCTGATACTGTGATTTGTTGCCTCACAGGTCCCTGCGCCCCATCCCTATATTTCACTCTTGGCCCCCTCGCAGGGAGTTTGAACAGATCTGGAGCCCCTCTAGTGAAATATGTCTCGTCCCTTTTCCTTCATTTCTCCTTATCTGGTTAGCGTTGGCTGCGGGCCTGCTGCGCCGGTGATTTGTGACTTCCTCTGTCTGCGGCGGTGAGAGACCTTAATGCAATGCGTGGCTCTGCCCTTCTCCCTACTGGTGAAACGGGCTCCTGCATTCCCCTGATAGACTGCTAATTTGTATACTAAACTGACAGCCAGAAATGATAAGGACAAGCAACTGCTTCACAGCCCAGGAGAGAGAGAAAGACAGAGAGAGAGAGGCAGGGTGGACTGACGGCGCGGGGCGCAGCAAGCGAGATCGAGGGTAATATTTTACACAAAGCTCATGCCCCCATGCACTTCCATCGGTATTCATTTTCTTGCGTCTGTTGCTAGGGCGAGCGGGGGCAGGAGTTTCCAGCCCTGGTGCTCTGCCATACACACGCAGGTGTTTATGTGTGCCTATAAAAATGGCACTTGGGGCTAAGTACAAAGTGGTTTGTGTGTGTGTGTGTTTTTTTTTTTTTTTTTGCAAGCATGCGAGGGGAGGCCACTTCATTCTACTTGGTCACCATGGAATTCATTATCATCTTAATGATGCTCCAGTCGAGGCGAGTATCCGTCGGTTGACAGTTGCGTGGGATGCTACCTCTCTCTCTCTCTCTGTCGTCTCGGCGCATCTCGCCGTACTTGCCGGGGTTCTGCATTATTACCGGCTCACACCTGTTCTGACAAGCCGGCAGCGGTGGATGTGTAGAGGAGCGGAGGGTGGGAATTGAAGGCAAGGTAGATGGCGTCTGCTCCCATGGAAGGCACTGCTGCGGCTCATAATAAACGACCGCTCGGGAGGTCATTAAGTTTCTGGAATGGTGTGAGGACAAATGCTGGGGAGATAATTAATTTAGTGTCTCCTGTTGTAGCCTGGGAGCTGTAGTCCCACTGTGCATGGCTAATGCAGCATTTATTGCAAAAGTGGCTGCAGCAGATGTCTGTGGGAAGAAATGGTTGGGGATGCAGAGCGGTCTTGCGGTCATGCTGTTGTGCCACGACAACAAAAACAATTTTCATTTTTAAAAGTTGCACGCACTTGTGGTTTATAAAGTGAATCGACTTTGCTGGCCTGGTGTTCCAGGAAACTCTGCCTCACCTGTGAGCTACACCACTCTGAGCTCGGGTGGTGAAATGCGGCTTCAGGAGACGCTCAGTGGAAGTTGGCGGAGAGGGCAATGAAGGAGGAAGCTGACAGTGATGAAATGCCAGGCAGGGAGGCAAATTAACACTGTGTAGGTTGGAGTGTGTGCCTGCACGGACGTGTGTGTTGGTAAGGAGAGGGACGGACAGACAGGTTCAACCTGGGTAATTGAGCGCCTGATTGGCCGTGCTAGGAAATGTGCCCTATGGCCCATTTGGCTCCTTTCATTTTCCCTCTCATTTTCTTCTGGCCTGCCGTCTGCTGAATCCTTTTGTGCCGTGTCACAGCGCAGCAATATAAATACAAACATGGTTGTGTGTACATAGAGGCCTGTCAGGCATCTTTGCTTCCAACAAGATTTTTGCTCATCTCATCTACAGGAGCTGGGCAGCAATAACAGTGTGCTGTTTTTTTCTTCTACTTCTTCTTCTTATTCTTCTTCTATGTGTTGCCTTCTTTTGTTCTGCCCATTAAATTTGTTTCAGGAATTTTTCTGTAAGAGCTGATATTTCTATAAGAATATTGTCATCTTCAAAACATTTTGGTTTCCAACTAGCCTGTATCTGGTGCTTTCCAAAGTATCCATACTGAGCTATGCAATAGACCAAATAGTGAAACCCCTCTACTCCCAGTATTCTATATTACAACTTTTTTGGAAGGAGTCGGCGTATGGTGTGCTGAAACGGTAAATAATAGAGCCACCTGTTTTGCGCGATGGAGAGTGTGACGGAAAAGCGCTGGAATCGTCAAGTGGAAGAAACACTGACTGCCTTCGGGAGTTACCTAATTGGCGAATAGAGTCCATCTGTGTGTAATGTAATCTCAGTGTAAATCCAACAGATCTGCGAAGGCCCCAGAGGTTCGTCATGAAGCAAACGGCATCATGAAGACCAGTGAACACAGTAAACAGGCCAGAGGTTAAGTTATAAAACATTGTCCCAACATCTCTGTTCAATCCATTAGCGATGACTGAGGCTTGTATAAACTCCTCAAGACTTCAGAAGTTGGTTTTTTTCCTCCCTCGGTTCTGCTTGTTCTCAACACATCATTCAGCTGAAACCGATTTTTTTTGGTACACCGTCTGACAAGTATTGTGTAATTGGTCAGAAATTGGAAGTGGGCCTGGTTAATGCAGCATAGGGGAGATGTTATTTCTTCCGCAATTTTTCCGTCATCATCCCAGGAGTTCGGCGCTCGACATAAACTTGGCCGGTGTGAGCTCTGTTCTTGTCCTTGCCACCTCGAGTAAACTAATGTCTTTGTTCTGGCAGAGTATGTACAGAGAGGCCTTTCATCATGTGTTCCCAAATTCTGGCGCTTGCAGTAGATTTTAGAAAGAAAAAAAAAGCCATGGAAAAAAGAGGAAAGTAACAAGATGTTCTGTTTGCAGCTGGCGACACGGCAAACATGTGGAAGAAAGAGCTCTAGTAAAAAAAAGTAAATATACATTGACCAAAATGTAACTTTCTGACCGACGTCCAGCGTGTTGTGAGTGAACACATCACCTACATAGACGTGGCAGAAATATGATGGACTGAGTTAAATTAAGATGAAAATTTTAAAAAATATCCTGTCGTACGGATACCTTTCTCAGGCACTTCATATGTGATTAACACCAAACACCTCAGACCTTGTCCAGCAGCTTTCTGTCTGATACGAAACACTCCAAATGAGTCGCAACTAAATAGCAATTATAGTCTTCCCTGACATGGGGCCACAACAAAGCCTGCCGACAGGTTTGTTGTTTTCACGCCGCAGCTGTCGTGATTAAGCCGCCCCAAGGTGTTTAGAAAGTGTACCATGGAAGGGCAAGGCTGTTCCTCCTCTACCCACAAACAGAGGAGGGCTGTATCAGGAATCTGCTTGTATTTGGTCTGGGGCTTACCTAATCTCTGACTGCAAGGTTTCTTACTGCTAGGAGATAATTTGCTCTGCTGTGTGGAATGCGGGGCATTAAATTGAGCTCCCAGATCAAAGGTAAGACTGAAAGCCTGGGGATCATTTGATATAAAGCAGGGAGGAGCTGATGTGTGCTGGGTTATGGGATGTGAAGGGGGGCAGGGGGGAGAAACTGGTCTCTCAGCAGTCTTTACTAAATGAGGTTAATTGAGTCTGGGGTAATTGCTGACCTTCGTGTCTGAGTGAAATCACATCCTTAACTGATCAATGCTTTTCATAAATTTTATGCCTCAAGGTCATTCCGCTGATTACGCCGCCCTCCCTCCTCGGCTGCATTGCTTTGCTCCGGTGGCCTATTGTGCAGAAATGAAGCGTGGAGGCGTTCTGCCATTAAAAGAACGCTATTAAGGTTGTCTCCGATATTTCCAAATTAATTAGCCGGCCGTGTTGTTAAGTAAAAGCAACGCGGACATGGAGACTTCTCTCTCCGCTCTTCCACTCCCTCCCTCCCTCCCTCCGTCTGGGGCCTCGCCATGCGCGCCTCGCTCACCGCCTCCCCCGCTCTCCCTCAGCGGCTGCGCTGTTGTCTGGAGGATTTATGGAGTGAATAAGTCATCTGTGCTCGGGGGGGGAGGGGGGGGGACCTTTTGGACTTCTTAAAACAAACAGCAGCCGTAATTTGTAATTTGGCATTCCCTAAATCTGGGGAATTATCGTCCGGCATGTGGCGCTTTAGGGATTTAGCGCTGTAATGGTGGGTTTTACTGGCCAAGCTCTCTCCTTAACTCCTTTCTTTTTCTTTCTTTCCCCCCCTCTCTCCCATGTTCTTTTTTACGCCTGCCGAGGAAACAGGAGGATTTCACAGCTGCTGGGAGCTGAGCTCCGGCTGGGCCCCTCCTTTGACCTCCTTCTTTCTTCCCCCCCGCTCCCCCTCTTCGTCCCCCTAGCCCCTAGCGTCCAGCAGTCTCTTTCCTCGGGGAGCTCTTGTGTGGCTCAGAGGAAGCTGAATCATAAAGCATAGCTAATGAATAGAATAGAGAAGGAAAGCGGAGGCCAGCTGACGGCCCTCCAGAGAGGGGGCCAGGCCCCCGAAGCCCCAGGCTCAAATAGCAGACGGCCCTCGCAAAGGTCAAGCTTCCTGCAGCCCGCTCCGAGGGCTTTTTGGCTTCTTAGGCAATGTGGCTTAAATTCCCTCCCCTCCCACCGCCACCCTTTAGTTTTGTTTAATGGTTCAATTTCCCTGCTTCCTTTTGAAATCCGTGCCCTTTGCTCCTCCGTTTCGTCGTCTTTCTGCCTCTCTCCATAAGCGTTTCCTGTCCGTCTCATCTTTCTCTCGGTCGGTAATGGCAGTCGGGGTCGCCTCGGCAGAGAGAGTGTGAAGAATTTGTTACACATGACCTCCTCGCACCGCGACCGCAGGCGGCTAGGTTAGCCGGCAGCGCGGCCGAGAGAGAGAGAGAGAGAGAGAGAGAGAGAGAGAGAGAGAGAGAGAGAGAGACTTGACCAACAGCAATGCGCAGGAAGAAGCTGCAACAAAAAAAAAACAAGCACCAGTAGAAACATGAGCTTTGCTGTGACATGCCCTTTTTTCTGCATCGCCATTACAAGCCAGCCTTGTAATTGTGGATTGTGTGACTTGGCAGGTGCAAAACGCAGAATTAAACCCTTAAATGTTGGTTTGCTGTTACTTGAGATTCAGGTACAATTTAAAAAGAGCTTCTGTTCGTCACAGGGCTGGAATGAGAAGGACGAGATGTAGCAAATACGGCTCGTCTGTTCCCGGGAACACGCTTTGTCTGTGTCGCACTCCAGATAACCACTTTGGTCACAACTGTTTTTAGCCGTTACACAGAGTCACAGCCTCACCTGGCTTGTTTTGTTTTTTATTATATTTTATTTATTTTTTTCTACTTTCATGACCCCCTGTCACTCTGAGCACGACCCCATGCCGCCTTCCGTGTCCATTTGACAAGCTTCATTTCACTCTGAGCCCATATTTTTCTTTCAGGGCCTGCAGGGCCTTGATTCAAGGCTGAGGTTGTGCTGTTTTCTGTGCCGATTGGTTGGTACTGGAGCGTTTAATGTCATCCAGAGCCAACAAAGAGTCCGTGCTGGTGCCTGGCCACTCTGGTTTTGGGAGATTGAAAGAGGGCGGTTTGCAGCTAGTCTTTCTCTCTTCTGGAGCCAGGTCACTTTGTCTGCTGCAAGAGGAAGTGGAAAAGATTTCAGCAGAATGTTTGTCCTTTTGTTCCACTTGTGGAGACCAAAAAATGTTTTAGACTTCAGAGTTCCTACGGAGTCTCAAGGTCCAACGTATGATTCATGTGATTCATGTCCATTTGCATAAATGATTCAATTTATTAATCAGTCTATTTGTTCCATGTTTCTTTATCGTCTATTTCTCTCTGCCTTTCTTTCCTTCTGTCTGTCTTTCTTTTTCTCTTTCTTTCCTTTCATTTTTCTTCCTGTCTTTCTATCTTTTTCTATTTCTGTCTTGCAATATTTATTTCTATTTCTATTTCTCTTCCTTCCTGTTTCTTTCTTTCTGTCCGCTGCATTTGAAATAAGCCTAAAAGGTAGGTGTGTGTGTGTGTGTGTGTGTGTGTGTGTGTGTGTGTGTGTGTGTGTGTGTGTGTGTGTGTGTGTGTGTGTGTG